>VDFB02371895.1:0-122042 GCA_007258455.2 Sequoia sempervirens
CTGAGGGAGAATCAAATGAGTCCTTGATATGTGTGGGCATGATCTTCTCCAAGATACTTGATGCAAGGCTTAGCAACTCACTGTTCTCAATGTGAGATTTTAATATTTCCTCCCTTGCCTTGGCCTGAGCAAATGATGCTACCTTCAGCTTCTGAATAGGGGATAGAGTGGCCAAGTTGATAGGACTTTCAAGAAATTCAGTGTCAAACTTCTCCTGTTGTTCTTCTTATAAGAACTTCTTTACTACCTTTGCAGTGTCTCTTGCTCCCATAGTAACCTCCTTTTCCTCATCCTTCTTTTCTTCAACCATAGATTCTTGCTTGACTTTGGGAATCTCTATTTCTTCAACTTTAGGAGCTTCAGTCTCCATGTGAATTTTAGTATCTTGCATATCTAGAGGATTATGAGTATCCTCAATTTGTGTCTTCTTTTCCTTCTTCAATTTCTGGACCAAATGGAACATCTTCATCATGAGCTTCTTCAGAAACAACATTGTATCTATTCTTCAACAAAAATGCCTTAAGAATTTTCTCAGTGTCTTTTGCTACCTCCTCAATCTGCCCGATCATAAGCTTATTCACCCTCATTTTTCTCTTAAATCAGTTTTAGCATCATTGAGGATTTTCTTCATTTCTTTTATTGACATTACCGGACATAGATCGACAAGTATGCGTTCTCTCATTTGTTCATCTTCAGCTCTTGCATTTACTCTCCTCATTTCTAAGACTTCATATAACCCTTTAGGTAACTCTGACATTATTTCAATGAGAGTCATATTGAAAATATTCAAATATTTTATTGTGGCTTCTTCAAGAGTTCTTTGACCGACACTATCAAAAGTGTCATACCATTCAAAAAGTGGTTTGAGATTGCCATCCTTAATTAAAGCTTTTTCCACTTCCTCTACAGACATACCTGACCTATCAGTTTTCACCTTTTTCTTTGCTTTATTTTCACTGGAGGGCTTGTCCTTGGAGACTTTTGATGCCTTTGTGCCCTTATGCTTGATTTCTCTTACTTCTTCATCATCCTCAACTACAACATAGACTCGTGTACTTTTATCCTGCTTCCTCTTTCCTTCTCTTTCAGATGGCTTGACTTGAGCTTTCACTAGAATTGATTTCTTTGTAGGACCGTATGATAGTGCAGAGCTCCTTGTAGTTATAGATCTGGTAGAGGATGCTGTTGGACTAGCTAACTCAGTTCTAGCAAGCTCCCCTTCTTCAACTTGATCTCTTTTCTTCCTAGCTTCCCTCACAGCTTCAACTGATATGCCAATGCTTTCTGCAAAAGCTTCAACTTGATTTCTCACCTTCCGAACTATCATATGCTTCTTTAGTTCTGCATGCACTTGCATATTCTTTTCTTCAAAGGTACCAAACCTTTCTTTTGTCAGATCTCGAGGTTTACTCAACAGATGTTGGGCATACAACTCCAAAATGTGTTCTTCAACCTCATATCCCATAGGCATTATCCAAATTGTTCTAGGTTCTGCTCCTTGGATCAAACACTGATCAATGTCAACCATGAACCAAATAGTGTCCTTATATTTTTCCACAATAGATTTAGGAATCCTTTCCCTGGATTGCATTTCACTCTGAAAGCTTTTGAAGTAACCCCAGATAGCAGTTTTCCTTGCTTTACTATCACCAATTCTATACAAGATGTCTATGATTTGAACAACTACCGATCTGTCACCTTCCCATTGTACTTTACCAACTCTCAGAACTTCATTCATGAAGTAGAAGAATAGACATAACATCAAATTGCCATACTTGAAAGAGTTCTTATCCTTCTTGATTTTGCCAAGATTTTCAATTAGTTGGCTCCAGAGTAACTCACATAAGTCATATTTTGCATTTTCCTTGACCATTTGATAAGCTACATAGATTGTAGTACTGGATACAGAGTTATCCTGACTCGAGTGGTAGATTTTATATCCAATAACCATAGAAGCAAATCTTACATCCAATTCAATGATGTAAAAAACAGAACTGGTTGCCTCATTGACTATTTGGTTCTTCACAACTTTTAATGTGGGAAACCCACCAGATGAATTCAGACCCGTAACAATGCTTATAGCTTCTCTTGTGATCTTGAAGGGCTGACTTAACCACATGAACTTGGCATGCACTCAACTCAGTATGTACCAAAACCATTAATTTTTTTCAAACACGAGAAACTTCACAATTTGTGTGAACTTCTTCTCCTCCAAAGTCTTAAATTCAGGCCTCACTTAGAGATCTTCTCCCACAATGTGATTTGTATATAGATTTAACAACTGGGAGCTTCCTAACTCCTCAACATTTGCATGAACATATTCCCTAATATCTTCAATGTGCAAAACACCATACAAAATGAAAGAAAATGCACCTAATTGTTTTGTCTCAATAGATTTGAATGGGTTCCATTTGAATTTCGGGTGGGGTCTATCTTTAATATCAACAACCAGTGGAGAAGCCATTTCCAGAAATTTCAAATTCACAAGTTTTGCAGATAAATACCTTTCACCGGATTAGGGTTTGATCGCCGAATCGCCTTCAGACTTGTATCTCGCTAAGATTCACTTGCATAGCTCTCCAAACTTCTTCTTCTCGAAATGCAATGTGATGAATGAGGAATATAAGTAACTTTTATATCATTCAAACACCTAAATATTTATCGTAATAAATGCTTTTTGCCTAGTTCTTCTAGATAGCCTGTTTTCATAGTCTGTGAAAGAAGAATTTTCTTTGGACCTTCAATTTTACATAAATTTCCTACACAACTGTTCCCAAAAAAATTGTAGATCACTAATGCAATCGTTGCAATTTTCCACATTCCGGTAACAACTATCGGTAGGGGGTTAAAATATTTTCTTGAGAGCTCCCCCTAGGCCAAAGGCCTTAAACTAATTCCCGGAGGAATTTCCAGTACTAGATTTTGGTGCCGACTCATTTCCTGCATCAGAAGCACTCTTCTTCACCCATGTCTTCTTCATTTGATTCCTGATCTCATCTGCAGTAACTTTTCCTTTTCCCTTATCATCCCTCTGCATATTTTTCCCTTTGTTTACCGGACCCTTCCTGCTTCTACATAATCTAGCAATGTGACCGGGTTTGTTGCAATTATAGCACACGACATTTATTTTTCTATACCAATTATTCCATTGATTTTCTCTTGATTTGCACTGGTTAGCAATATGGCCAAATCTATTGCAGGCATAACATCTGATA
Organism: Sequoia sempervirens; assembly: GCA_007258455.2. NCBI lineage: Eukaryota > Viridiplantae > Streptophyta > Pinopsida > Cupressales > Cupressaceae > Sequoia > Sequoia sempervirens. The sequence goes on from VDFB02371895.1 coordinate 3,216, forward strand.
TCTCTATTGAAAAAGTTGTTTTTCTTATTTCTGCATTCAATTGACTTATGACCATACTTATTGCAATTAAAACACTGATTGAAGAATGAAGGACCACTTGAATTCATTCTACTTCTACATTGAGCAACCATATGACCAAATTTATTGCAAACAAAACAATATCCATTGAACTTTAGAGCATTGGGTTATCTTACCAGATACCTTCTAGCTTTGCTTGTCTGATTTCCTTGCCTAAATTTCCTTTGACTAGATACAAAGCTTTCTCCTTTCTCATATCAAAGACCTTGCTTTTCATTTCCAATCTTCTGACTTTGAATCAGTTCATCAAGCTTAGCTGAGCTAGTCTTGAACTTCTCCTTTTATTAATTTATAGTAGAAATTTCATCCCTGAGAGTAACAATTTTTCTTTCAAGTTCTTCTTCATTGTTTCTGGTTTGTTGCAATTCAAGCTCCAACTGATTGAATCCATCATTAATTTTGCTGCATTCTTTAGATTTTTCTTTCAAAGACTGAGCAAGACTCTCTTCATTCTTCTTTCTATCTTCAATCTCCTTAGTCATCCTCATCACAATAGATTCCATCTCATGCTTTAAGACATCATTATCTTTGGTGAGATTTTCACATTCTTCTATCTTTTCCTTCAAGGCTTGACTTAGGTGATCATCTTCCATACTTTTACTCTCTTTCTGCTTGAGTTGACACAAAGTTCCTTTCTCTTTTCCCTGGACTTATTGATTTTATCTTTCAATGATTGAATTAATTTCTTAGCATTCATGAGGCTTGCTTGCAATTCCTAGACTTCAAATTTGGATTGATCAAGATCATCTAATGCCACCAAAATTTGTTGTTGAAGACTGTCGGAATCCATTGAATCACTTTCCCAGATCTTCCCTAAGTTATTAAACTTCTTTTGAGGAACCTGGCTCTGATACCAATTGTTGGAATCAAGGAACACTGAGAGGGGGGGTGAATCATTGTTTTGTAAAATTTAGCTTTATTAACTTTATCTTTAAACCACTTATAGCATTGAACCAAAAGAAAGATGCAAGAACATAAAGCAATGAACCACAACACCATAACACAAGGATTTTTACGTGGAAAAATTGTTAGGGGAAAAACCACGGTGGAGATTAATCCACAATATGAGTATACTCAAAATAAGTGTTTACAAATGGAATGCACATGCATTCAGGCACACTGCCTAGAGCTCACTGCTCAAATACAAAAAGGCTTACTGCCCAAAAGAAGACTCACTATCTTACAGACATAGAAAGACAACTGAAGTGGATGAACTATGAAATAGCATCTGCTAATGCTTGAGTATAGTTTCGGTTAAGCTCATTGATCACATTCTTCACACTCTGTCTGATTCTTCTCTTGAAACTCTATTTGCTCTAATTCGAATCTCTAATCTTTGTTTTGTGCAAGTGAAACTGCACACAATCGATCTATATTCCTTCTGAATTTTGCATCATATCACAACACACACCAAAATGAAATGAATAATCGATTATATATATCCGTAACAAGATATTACATCAACTGCATGTCGACTTTAACAAAATATAAAACATGTACAAACTATTGGCCCAATCCATAAACAATTATCAATGTGAATCAACCAATGTCGAGAAAAACATAGTGAGGGCCCAAAAAAACATCTCTCAAACACGAAACACCTTAAACATTTATGCCTCAAAGATCCACAACACACTACACTCATCTAGTCGACCTTTTTGCACTGTTAGATTGAAAATCAATAAACCAGCTTCTAACTTGCACACCAATCAATACGAGGCCTGATGATTCAAGGATAAGATAGTTCATACATCAAAAGACCTTCCCTGAGATCCAAAACAAAAAATGATAATAGGAATTAACATATGATTCAATGTACACAACTCTGTTGAATGCCCTATTTTAGCTTTGACAATTAACACATATCTTTAATCTAACTTCCGGTACGAGCAAATACTAAAGTGCAGATAGGATTATTGACTAGGGTTGCCATCAATGACAACACCAAATGACTTGTGCAGTGTCTCTTGCTAACACTTCCATAGATGAGGAGGCATTTCACCCCACTAAGAAAGAACATGATAAGATGGCAAAAGAAACAAAAAAGGTAGTCATAAAAACAAAAAAAATGAAGAAACAAACTGAAAATTTTCCAAACAAGAAGTTGAAATACTAAAATAATTAACCAAAATTGCTAATAAATCCAATCTATTAGATAAACTACAAAATTTTTGTAAGTATTGGAATAAATAACATAAAACACCTCAACTTAGAACTATGAATAAAGAAGATAGACAATCTAAAAATCATCCAATCATGATCACCATAAGAATAAATCATAAAAGGATAATCAATGGCATGGTAGATTTAGGAGAAGAAATCAATATGATCCCAACATGGGTATGGGAGTAGATAGGAAAATTGGAATTAGCACAAACACCATATGACATAAGTTTAGTGGATGGAATTAAAATGAAAACACTAGGGACATGGAAGTAGGTGGAAGTTAATGTTAAAGTGGTAAATTTTTTTTTGGATTTTAAAGTAGTTGTGATTAAAGAAACATTTGACTCACTTAATGCCCTGCTAGAAATTAGATGGTTTTTGAATGTTAATGGGATTGTAGAATCCCGTAAAGAAGATATATTATTTGCAAATACAAATAGAATAGTTCACATCCCTCTAGGAAAAAATTCTAATGAAATATGCATAGAAGAAATAAACTTGGAGGATTATAATGAAACTAAAAATAAAAACCTATACATAACTTCAAGATTACCACTAGATGACAACTTATAAAATCCAAATTTAAAAGGAGAATTTGACATCAATAGCACCACATACAACATGAATAGCGAGGAAGTGTCAGATGCTTGGATGCAAGAAGAACCGAAACTCCATTCCAAGAGAATCACTCAAATAGAGAGAATTTTCCAAAATGATAAAATAAAATTAGACATATTTAAACACACACTTATCTATAACACCACATGTTGGAAAAATACTCAAAAATAATATTTGACACATTGTTGAATATTAAAAATATTGATCAAAACTAGGTACCTTCTAGAGGAAGGGGAATGCAAAGAAATACAAAAATATAATGGAAATATCCCACTTGAGGAACACCTTACCATTTATATTGATACATGGAAAGATATAAATGAGTATGATGACCAAATATACATTCAATTATTTTATGGACATTGACACCAGTAGCACAATCTTGGTATATAAACCAAGAAAGAAGAGGTGAAATAAACAGTTGGACAAAAGTCACAGAAGGCTTCCTTCACACCACATTTCATCATGAAAATGAAAATATACATAAAACACTTATTGGAATAAAGGAAATTATATTTAGATTAGAGGATATTCATGAAGTAGCAGTACAATAAGCATCACCACTGCCACCAAAAGTAGAAGACATATGAAAATATATTGAATGTCTTGATAAAGAGATTAGAGTCTTCGAAAAGAGATGCTACCTAACAAAAAAAGACGATGAAGACTCCCAAAACATACACATAGAGATTTAACAAGGGGAAAGAGAACTAGAATCTCCCATTGAGGCTAAACACAAATATTATAACCAACCCATTAAACTAAAATAAGAGAACATTGATAAAGAGGGCAATCCAAAAATAGCCAAGATAGGAGATTATTGGGATGAAAAAATAGTGGCAAAAGTTGCAAAAATGCTATTTGAATTTGAAGAAATTTTTCCTAGGAAATTTATAGAATTAAAAGGCATCAAGGAGGAATTAGGAGTTATGAAAATCCAACCGAAAGAAAGTACTAGGCCAGTAAAGAAAAGACCGTATAGACTAAAACCTAATATATAGAAGAAATTCAAGAAAGAATTGAACAAGATGTTAGAGGCTAGGATCATCAAATCCATAGAGGATGCAAAATGGATCAGTCCCATGGTTATTCAGAATAAAAAGATAGGAGAAATAAGAATTTGTGTTGATTTTAGGGAGCTAAATAAAGCTTCTATCCATGACCCTTTTCCTACACCATTTACATAATAGATTTTGGAGTCAGTAGCAAGCATAGAGATATACTCCTTTACCGATGGGTTTTTAGGATTAAGAATAAGTGAGGAAGAACAGCCCAAAACAATATTTGCAATGAAATGGGGGTCCTACATGTTTACAATATTGTTATTCAGATTGAAGAATGCACTTGCGGTATTCAACAGGATCATGATAAATGCCTTCAAAGATTTTATACATAACTTCCTAGAAGTGTATTTGGATGATTGGGAAGTGTATATATTGGTTAAAGAACACATTCAAGTACTTAGAATGATGCTTATTAGATGTAGCAGTATGCAAATTGCCTTGAATTTAAAGAAGTGCGTATTTGCGCTACCATGTGGTACACTACTAGGTCATATTATATGCAAAGAAGGATTAGTGGTGGACCCTATGAAGGTTACATTAATAATGACCCTACTGCCACCAAAAACACCTTCCAAATTCAATTTTTTTTTTTGGGATACAAAAGATATCACCAAAAATTTATAAAAGGGTATGTCAGAATAACTACCCCTATGAAATAATTACTCAAAAAGATATCCGGTAAAAGAATTGAATGGACTAATGAATGTCAACAAGCATTTGACACCATGAAAAGAAATATTGTGGAAGCCTCAATAATCATATTCCTAGACTAGAACACATCCTTCCATGTCCATGTATATGCCCCAAGAATTGCTATAGGCATAGTATTAGCTCAACCTAAGGGAAATAAATACCACCCTATATTATTTGCAACTAGAAAACTCTATAAGGTAGAAAATAATTATACCACCATCGAAAGAGAATAATTAGCTATGGTCTATGCACTACAAAGTTTAGACATTATCTATTATCAACACCATTTACATTTTTCATAGACCATGAACCACTAAAATACCTACTCAATAAACCTATTATATAAGGAAAAATATGTCGGTGGCTAATCCTATTTCAGGAATTCGATTTTAAAATAATGGTGAAACCTAGGAAACACAATAAGGGACCATACAACTTGTCCAAGGTAGAGACAAGAGAGGAACCCAAAGACTAGCTATAAGACCTTATGGGTGCAAACATTTTTAGAATAACTGTGGTAACAAAGGAAATCCATGAAATTGCTATCCTCTTATCAAGAGGTGAATTTCCATCATATATCTCATCGTAGACTAAAGAATCACTTGTTCGGAAGTCTCTACCATACAAACTGATAGAAGGAGAGTTATATAGCACATGGAAATATGAAATAATAAGAAGAGTGGTATTTGAACATGAAAGAAAAGCTATCTTGAAGGAATCCCATGAAGGAATAGCAAGAGGGCATGATTATGGAGAGACAACGGAAAAAAGAGTTAAATTAGCTAGATTATATTGGCCAATACTACACAAAGATGCTAAAGAATATACTAGGAATTGTAACATATGCCAAAGGATGGGGAAACCTACCACAAGAGATGAGATTCCATTGAAACCAGTCCTAGCACAAAACCCATTTAAAAAATGGGCTATAGATTTCATAGGACCAACTGATCCATTGGCCAAACACTCTACAGAAAGATTCATCATCACAGGAGTTGAATATCTCAGAAAATGGGTAGAGGTAGAACCCACAAGGGATTGTACTACAAAAAATACCACAAGGTTTCTATATGAAAACATAATCACTAGATATGGATTCCCACTCACTATAGTAAGCGATCAAGAGAATAACTTCATTAATAAAGTAATTGTGGGGCTATTGTAGAACTTCATGATTACACACAATAGAATGTCCCCTTACCACCGACAAGACAATAGAGCAATTGGGGCTTTGAATAAAATAATTGGGACATCCTTGACTAAAATGTGTGAAGGAAATAGGTAGGATAGGGATATCAAGATATCTAAGATACTCTGGACTTACCACACATCATATAAGCGGAATACTAAATTTACACCATTTCAATTGGTCTATGGGGATGATGTGATAGTCCCATTGAATTTCATAATCCCAAATTTACATATCGACTAACTTTGTGGTTGGATGATGATAAATCTTTGGTGCACATAATAGAACTAAAAAAATTGGATGAAGATAGATTTATTTTAGTATGTAATAAAAAATTAGAGCAACAAAGACAAAAAGCTTGGCATGATAGAAACCTCTGCATAATTTTTTTTTTATGATATTGCACACTTAGGGGCAGTGAAGTTAAAGAGTTTAAACAAAAATCACATCATATGGTATGTAAACGACACAAGACTTAAAAATTACCACCTACCTAAGGGATAAAACCATAAAGCCTAAAAAGACACAAACTGTATAATATGTAACATATAATTCTAAATAAATAAAATCAAGTCAATAGCTAACACATGAATTGAAATGGCTACAAAAACTCATGAAAGCTAACAAAAAATGATATCAATGCGGCTGACAAACACAAGGCTATTTAAATCCATGTAAATCCACCAGATTCACTTTGTATTTTAAATAATTGCGCTAACTTGAGCTCCGCTACACACAAATCCTAGCAATGGCGACCCAAACGCTCATAAATGACGCAAAGAAACCCCGACCCAAGTATAAAAAGTACTCATTCAAATCCATGGAGTAATGACACATTTTCAAGCATTCAAATTGATGTGGTATACACAAAGGATATAAGGAAATACATCCATAAAATGATAGATTAAATAGACCATACAAAATTTTAGGAGCTAAGGAAAACTCTACTCACCCTAGATCAAAGTTCTTATCTGCCACAATACCAGGAGGTGGGATGAAAGCACCTTGATGGATGAAAGGATTACTCAAATTTTTGTGATGAGAACAATTGGGTTAGTTTGATTTTAAATAGAGTCCACGATGAGTACATCTATCTGGATAAACCTAACCACATCACAAAGGAGGTGATTCATGTGGTAACGAGACTGAGCATGGTTGGGGAAGTCTCAACAAAGAAAGTAGTAAAAAAATGGTGTGGTTACCCAACTCACAAGTGCAACACCATATGGATGCAACCTCAATGTATAGGCTATCACAAACCTTGGAGTGTGGTACACAACCATGAGCATCACATATAAGATCTACTACAATAGAGATGGCTCTGCTGCCACTACACTAATCCATACCACATATCAAATGGTGATAGAAAGAAAGGATTTTGACCTCTATGAGGTAATGCGAGAATAATTAATGGAATATTTACAAAATTTAAAGACCTAATGCTACAATTTCTACTATGAAACATTCCTCATATGCCTAATATTCTACCTCCTTAATGAGATTCTAGGATCTAAAGGGAAATTATGGAAAACACATTTATTGGTAGCCACCTAGATCAAGATACTCACCCATAAATGCCTTGACAAGCAAACATACACCATTGCATATTAGGGATTCTTCAAGAGTTTCCAACAATAAATGCAAGCACAAGAACATATTCCATATGAATATATAAAATAATATATCAACACTATCACATTCTTGGTAGACAAGGAATATACTTATATGGAGGGGGTGGAACCACAAATGACTTGGATTCTGAAACTTCCCTATGAGGTCTTATAGAAAGAAGTAAATTCATATGCAGAAAATATCTTGAGCAAACCAAAGGATCCTAATATAGATATTTTGGAACCTACAAAGAGATAATGGAACAAATCCATAAAAAGAATTCCAAGGAGAAATTTGAGAAAAATAAAGAATAGCTACAAAAGCAGTGGGGTATTCAACCCAAAGATATTGCGCAACCATCTTCCTCTACACTAGCTTTGGAGAAGTGCACACCTATCAGAAGGATTTTTGGAATATTTCATGGAGCTTCTAGTAACCAATCGAAAGGCGCTTCAGGAGGTCTTATTTCATTATGGAATGCTAAGTCAGTAAGTATTAGTAATGTTACTTGTGAGAGCAATTGGCACTTAATGAAGGTTTCTCACTATGAGCTATCTTTTTGGTTGTTAAATGTATATGGCCCAACTAATTCAGTAGGGAAAAAATTGTTGTGGGATAAGTTGAAACAAACAATGAACTTTTTGGGACAAGATAAAGTTATTCTCATAGGGGATTTCAATGCAATAACATCATTATCAGAAAAAAAAAGGTGGTATATGCTTGTCCAAAAAGGATATGGAAGAATTTTCTTGATTTATATAGGACAATGCACATGTTGATCTCATTCCACCCAATGTTAGTTTTACATGAACAAAAAGGAGGGAAAATTTTCTTCAAATAACGAAGAGGTTAGATAGGTTTAGGTTTCTATCCTCTCCAAATTGGGTAACAAGTGAATATGTTTTAACATCATAAATTTTTCCTTTTACAACTTCAGATCATTTTGCATTTTCTTTAGATTTGACTCTAAAAAAAATTAAGTCGATTTGGAAATCTTCTTTTAAATTTGAAGCTATGTGGTATTAACATCCTTAGTTTATTGATATGTTAAGACACTGGTCGATAAGCACACCTTACAACAAAGGTTCTAGAATGTATCAATTGAGTAAGAAGTTGGACCATATGAAACAACATATTAAAATTTGGAATCATTAAGTGTTTAAGAATATTTTTGTGTAGAAATATTTGGTGTACAAAAGACTTTCAGAGGTCAATGATTTCATTATTGCTAATGGTTTAGACAATGCAATATTTGAAGAACAGAGGCAATTGCAAGAGGAATGAAAGGAGTTGCTTTTGAGAGAAGAAGTGTACTAGAGGGAGAAATCAAGAGAGTTGTGGTTAAAGGATGGGGATAGGAATACAAAGTTCTTTCATATATTAGCACAAGTAAAGAGATCAAAAAATTCTACATTCTCAATCCATGATAGTGATACATGGGTATTTTTAACAAAGGAGGAAGATATACAAAATGAAGGTATTAAATTCTTTTCATCTTTGTTATTTGCTAATAAGGATGTGAATACCTAGTTGACAAGGGGGAGAGAAGAACTTCTTCAAGTAATTCCAAAACTAATATCTCTGGAAGATAATGAGAAGTTGTTGGCACCTTTCTCACTAAAGGAAATTAAGGAAGTTGTATTTTCATTTCCACCTGATAAAGCACCAGGGCCTGATGGATTTACATTAATTTTTTATCAAATTTTTAGGGATTTTATTGGGACTAATATCTTAAATGCATTAGAGGAGTCAAGAAAATTAGGTGGGATGTTAAATAAGTTTAATTTAACTCATATTTCTATCATTCCAAAGATAAATTCTCCAAGGAACTCATATTTTAGGCCAATTTCACTTTGTAACACGATATATAAAATATTCACAAAGGCTATCTATCTCCGATTACACCCTTTTGTGTCCAAAATTATATTAGAAGAGTAGGGAGGTTTTGTGCTTGGAAGGGAGACAACAGAAGGTGCCATTGTTGCACATGAAGTTCTTCATTCCATTGTTGCAAATAAGTTGTCATCTATGATAATAAAATTGGATATGCAGAAAGTTATGATAGGGTAGATTGGGCATTTTTGTAATAGGTGTTACAAAGATTTGGCTTTTCTCAAAAATGGTGTAAATGGATTATGTATTGTTTGTTAGGTGTTACTAAATGGGTCCCCAATTGGTTTCTTTGGATCAACTCAAGGGGTACGTCAAGGTGATCTACTATCACCTTTCCTGTTTATTATCTTAGCTGAGGCTTTGAGTAGGTAAATTCATAAGGAACATGAGAAGGGATCCATTCAAGGAATTTGTATTCCAAATACATCCATAACAACAACACATTCTTTGTTTTATGATGATACACTACTTTTTGGCAAGGTTGTTGTTGCAGAAGCAGAGCATATTAAATCAGTGTTGGATAAATATGCCTTTACTTCTGGGAAAAAAATCAGTGAGGGAAAGTTGAAAGTGTATGTGTTTAACACAAAATTATTTGTTGAAAATCGGATTGTGAAGTTGCTAGGTTTTCAACAAGCACAAATCCCTTGCAAATATCTTGGTATTCCCTTTCTTGTAGGTCAAAATAAGATCTCTTATTGGAAAAAAATTATACTCGGTATACAAGAATTTTTTTTGTCATGGAAAGGGAGATGGTTCTCTTTGTCAAGAAGAATTTTGATGGTGAAATATGTGCATTCTACAATACCAAATTACTATATGTTAGTTCTAAAAGCTCCCAAATCCATTGTAGTTAAAATAAAAAATGGTTTGGCATATGTATACAAGGCCTTATTTAAAATAGTGCCGACTCATGCAACATAAGTATTTGGATAATTTAAGTCCATCAATAATTCTCTCTGGGTCAAATCCACCTTTAGGTTCTGTAATGTGGAATTTTTTAGTTTCTTGTAGAAAAATCATTGTACCGCATCTAACTTGGGAGGTAAATAATGGGAATGAGGCTTTTTTTTGGAAGGATTGCTGGAATGGATATCTAGTTCTAAATGTATTACACAATTTTGAGAGTACTGAAATTTTGTTATCTAAAAGCTGGGGGGCAAGGGTCAAAGATTACATTCAACAAGTAGATGCATTGATGGGAAAAGTAAAATGGAAGAAATTTCCAAATGTGCTAATAGAGAATGATCATAAAAGACTTCTTCAATTTGTTCTTCAAGAGCAGGTCGTTTACATTTCAACATGAGATGATAGGTTAATATGGGGAAAAGAAAAATCAGGTTGTTATATAATAAAAGAGGGTCATAAACCAATTTCACAAGATGGTTCACAGAAAGTGGTACAAAGAGCTTACAAATTTTGTTGGAACTCAAAGGCCTTTCCTAAAGTAGGTTACTTTTCATGGTTAGCTATCAATTTTTTTTTTTGACAAGTGACAAGCTAGCAAAATTAGGGATAGAAGATCAATTTAAATGCCCTCTTTGTGAACAAGATCTTGAAGATGTCAACTATTTATTTTTACTATGTCCAGTAGCACACACATGTTGGATTTTTATAGTAGCTAAAATGAATTGGCAATTGTCATTTCTAGATACTCTTTAGAAATTATTTTCAAGCTGGCCAGAGTTTTATAAAAAATCCTTCTTTACAAGCATTTGGTGTATTATTCTGGCTTCAGTTGTTTGGGCTATTTGGTGGGAAAGAAACATATGCATTTTCAAAAAAGAAAAATTCAACATTGATCATGTCTTACTCTCATTAGAGCAATCTATTTCAGAAACAGTAAATGGGTATGTGAAAAAAGTAAAACAAGTTGGCTCAATTTTTACTGACTAGGATTCAAAGATAATGTTATCATGGCCACTTCTTACTTTTCCTTTTCCTTTCAAAGGGAGTCTTCATCAACTAGTTCAAAAAGTAAATAGAGCAAACATAAGTTGGAAGCCTCCGCCAACTAGCATATTTAACTTGAATATTGATGGAGCTGCTAGGGGAAATCTAGGATCATCTGGAGCAGGGGTTATCATCAGAGATTATAAAGGTATGGTGTTATGTGCTAAGTATTTTAAATTGAAAATTGGTTCTAATAATGCAACTGAGGCACAAGCTTTATTACAAGGATTAAAGTTAGTAATTAGTTTTAAGCTCCCCAAGATTCAAATGGAAGGAGATTCATTGATTCTGTTGAACACATGTCGGGAACGTAAGATTGCCAACTGGATGTTGGGGTATATAGTAAAATAGATTTGGAAATTTCTTGATAAGATAGGGAAATATCAAATTCTTCACACCTAGAGAGAAGGAAACATCATGGAAGAGTTTCTGGCTAATCTAGGATGTGACCAAATAGTTGATGAAATTACACATGTTGTTGTGTCAGGGAAGCTACAAGCTAAACTAGAAGAAATTCTGCTAAGAGAGGGAGGTCTTCTAAGTATATAAATGTTTTTAATACATAATTTCTTACCACGAAGCTGTTTGAGGGGGTCAAAGTGGGGGGGTAAGTGTGTTGTAAATGATAAAACATGGTTTCGTGGCAAGTATTCATACAACAAAGCAGGGTATGTAAGAAGTTGTGCTGGAAAATTAAGCAAGTTAAAGCATGGTTTTGTGGCAAGTTTTCATACAAGGTAGCAGGTGTTGGCAACACAAGGGAAGACAACCGAGAGGGGGGGTGAATCAGTTGTCACATAAATTATACAAATTAAACTTATTCTCATATTTGATAAATAAACATGAAAGCATAAACCATCACTACATCAAAAACACACATAACACCAAGATTTTTATGTGGAAACCCTGTTAGGGGAAAAACCATGGTGGAGGTTAGTCCACAAGATTATACTCTGTTAAAAGTATTACAACTGGGGAATGCACATGCATTCAGGCACAGTGCCTAGAGCTCACTGCTCAAATACAAAAGGATTACTGCCCAAAAGAAGACTCACTATCTTACAGTAACATTCAGATTGCATCCGAAAGATTTTTAATTAAGAAAATAACAGCTTTTAATGTCTGATTACAGTTCCGGTTAAGCATATAAACTCTTCTTCACACTTTACTTCTTCCTTTGAAAGATTAGAACATTATTCACACTTAGCACACAACATACATCACACACCATACCTTCAAATGGTATAAAAAATTGATCATATATATCCGCAACCAAGGATAACATCAACTACATGTTGGCCCAACAAAATATGAAATGTGTACAAACTGTCGGCCCAAAACAATAAACAATTTATCAATGCAGACCAAACAATGTAGGCCAAAACATAGTAAGGACCCAAAATGACATCCTCAAATACAAAACACCTTAAAAAATTATGCCTCGAAGATTCGCAACATGCTACAATCACCCTATCAGCCATGATCATAAAAAACATGAACTCACAAAGAAAATCACCAATCGTGAGCACAATGATCAATGTGGACCAAAAAAATAGATAGAGCATGATCTAGAAACATCCACAAGCATCATGAATCACTACAGAAGCATCCACAACAACTCAAATTACTAGAATCACATCACCTTCTTTCAGGAACACCAACTAAAGCAACAAAACAACTATCAGAACACAAATACTCATAACTCAATCAAATCTTTATGCAAACCTCTGAAACTTCATGTGGATAAACTAGATATACTTTTAACAAACCCTTTAATCGACAACCTCTTATCATCAATATACTGAGCTAGCCACCATACTGAACTTCACTGCATCATCGACAACCTGCAACTTATTTTATTACAATTTTCTCAATATCCTCGACATAGACAACCTTAAAGACATTAATGGAAATAGTGTTGACATTAATGACAATAGTGTTGACATCAATGAAAACCACATATCAACAATATCCAATAGCAGGGTACGTAAGTAGCTATACTCAAAAATCAAGCATTCAGAGGTGATTAATCATGTATATTGTTAAATTGAAGTGGAGTTGTCAGTTGTATGTGTGATCCATATAAATTCTACTAGGCAGGATTATTCCAAATATTTGGTGATGTTATCTACATCCAACAGTGGATGTTGCAAGATCGTGAATAACACATACCTTCTCTTTTCAAATATTTAATAATGTTTTATTTGGTTGCAGGCGCATAATGTATAATCATTCTTTATCATTTTTTTGGTGAGGATAGCTCAGAAAAAGCATGTGTATTAATTTACCATGTTGTATTTATTATTCTTTATGTGTGTGGACTGATCCAGAAGCATGTGTTTCAAGTTGATTTGTGATGTTTTGGAGAAGATGCTTGTTGATAGGCTGTCGTTAGGTCCCATTACTTTAAAATATAAAATTCAATTTGTCGACCGGGTAGTGTTCAAGGAAATTTGCAATAGAAGAAGTCCGAAGTATCTCCCTCAGGTTTTCTAACTCTTAAGAACAACTTAATATTAATTATAGCTTCAAAATGTCTAACTATAAAACTGTAAAACAATTTATTCCTCAGAAAACAGGAAATGTTTGAACTAAAAAACATAAGAAAGCTAATTTAGAAAGCATGATAACTGAATTAAAAAGTACAGAAATGATTAAACTATTAAGCTGGAAGATTATAAAAGCATAAAAACTTATAACAATCCATAAAACATCTTCTTAATCAATAAAGATTCTAACAGTTAATAATAGAAACTATAGAAGTGAAAGGAAACAAATACTTTAGAACTAAAATTTCATAACAATGAATTCAATAATTCTCTGCAGAACAACAATATAATAAAAGAAAACACTTATCTACTGGAGCACGTGCTGGCTGGATGCTTCTAATCTGCAACTTGATTGTCCGATTATTATCTACAAAACACTTAAAATAACCCATTAAATCTGTATTGGCAAGATACTTCAAGAAATCAAAAGAAATAAAGTTTATACAACTTCTCACTAAAACTTAAGCAATTATTTCTCCTAAAATTTAATTAATTGGCAGAGGAGAGGGATTTGCATGTATGAAATAGGTCTTTATGGTATTATCATGATGAGGTTATTTTTACCTCATCATTTCCTCCCCTTCCTAATTCTTGGAAGGTCCTCCTATCCCTTGATTATAACTTTTCCCTCTATTCCATTCTTCATATTTTTCACTAATATCATACAAATCTTTTGTTGTAACATCAAAGTTTATAGGGGAATGGTGGAAACCTCTATGAAAAGCAACTCCCCCTTTCCATTCACTGAAGATTCTATCATCTTGATCTATATTAATATGGAAAGCAGGGGCTAGATATAGCAATAAAGGAGGTTTGTACCTCATTCCTATCCATTTTGTTTTGAGATCTTCTAAAATTTTGGCCAAGGCATCTGCTCTTCTGAAGGACCATCTAATGCTAAGAGGAGAGATCACCTCTCTTTTCTTTAGATATACAGGTAATGGAGTGTATCTCTCTTCACATGCGTGTCAGGCCCTACCAACCAATTTCTACCCCTGTTCTATGAAATGATTATAACATACTCGAAGGCTATCATCATACCTCCTCTTCATTTTCTCGTCCAATAGAAGAGCTACAAATGTCTTCTTGAAAGCTGCTGGTCTATTATTTGGAGATCTCATTTTAAGTCCTATACTTTTCTCTGCTTGAGCATATTCCTTATTACGTTCTTTCCAATGGATTTGATTCCGCATAGTAGATAGTAGAGATCTTAATTGCACTTCTCCCACAAGAAGATTAACAAAGAAATCAATATGCTTTTCTAACAAAAGATCATGAGTAAAGAATTCATAGAGTATATCTTGCTCTTCAGGCTTTGAGTCTAAAAATATCTTAACAAGATCTTTATCATTGGGTTCATGAGGCCGGTCATTGTAAATTCTAAGCAATTTCCATCTAAAACATTGTTCATTCAAAAACATTGAATACAATCTTGATGGTCTTCTACAGGATAAAAGAAATTCAGCTATTTGACATGCATCCTATTTCCCCTTATAAGCTTTATGAAATGCTTCTCTTAATAACACCATTTCCATTTTTAATCTGTTATTTTCAATTTGTGCATGCCTTAGGAAATAGCACCGTTCCATCCATTTCATTAATAATGGAGGAATATGAATTTGGAACCATTCAGTTACCGTTGGCTTGGTTTGAACTTCTCTGGATTCCATCATTGGTTTACTTGTGCTTTCTTGCAAGTCCTGTTCTAATTCCATAATCTTACTAAGAGAAGCATTTAATTATTCCTTATGTCTTTTCTTTTCTTCCTCAAAGGCTAAAAACATAAGCATAAGATTTCCTTTTAAATTTTGAATTTCTTTATTTAAACCATCTCTATGTATCCTGTTTTCCTCATTACAATTCTGAATTTGTATTTGCAACTCACTAATAGATGTATCTTTTCCCTGCATTTCCAATTTTAAATCTTGAATTTCTTGATCCCTTTTATTCATTACAATCTTAGATACTATTATTTCCTCTTGTTGCAATTTCATCTCTTCCTTATTTTTATGCAACTGACTTCTTAACTCTTATATCTCTAATTTCAATTTTTCCAATTCTATATTAATATTTTCAGTTTCAACTATTTCAATAGCTTTATTGTTAACCAGAGACAAATTTCCTAACATATTGTCATCAACCTCCATAGGAAGTGGAGATCGTCCCCTTTTTGTTTCCTGTTTTTCTTGTTCTAGGGCTTCTTCTTCAGACACCAAATGAAAATGTACTTCTTCAACATAAATTTCTTTTTCTGAGGATTGGTGAACCGACTCCTCAGTTTCCAAGGTTTTCTTTTTCTTTTTAGATTTTGACCTATTCCCTTTACTCTGCACTAGGGTTCCTGTAGATCCAGAGGATAATCTTTTGCTCCACCTTAAAGGAGTATCCTGATAAGTTAAAATTGTTGGATCATTTAGAAGAATGGTTCTTCTTTTCCTCTTCTTAATAGGATGAGTATCCACATTTGGATTTATTATCTCCACATCTTCTAACTGGCCTAGAGTTTCAAACTCATCATTTTAAAATTCCGACACTTCCTCACCAAGAATGGTGGGAATTTGGGTTTCAGGAGCCTTAGGGTCTTCAGGGGAAGTTGCTCTGAAAGGTGAAGCAACTTGTTTTGAAGATTATCCTAGTTCTAACTTCCTTCCTGATGTAGGCTTATCAAACTTCCCCAAAAATTTTTCCCATTTGCTTCTAGGTTTCTTACGGAAGTGATATTTACAAATTAATTGAATTAACCCATGATGCTTTAATGGCTCTGAACTAGTTTTATATCTTTCTATTGAAGAATTAATATAATCATTCAAGAAATGAGGCAAATTAACCCTTAGAGCATGGTTTTCCTTCCCATGCCGCAAATGTATCAACATGCGGAATGCAGGTCCTACCACAGTAGTAAGTTGACCTTCACAAGTAAAATACTTAATAATCAATGCAACAACAGTACCCCAGGGTTCTAATATAGAATCTCATTGAAACCCTTTATTTTGTCCCCTAGTACTAACAACTATCATGGGCTGAGGGTCTCCCTGTCTAAGAAACAATTCTAATAATTTTTGATATGTGATTTGTGTTGTTTCTGATATTTTAATGCCAAAATTTTCTAACCTTGAAAGAGAAGAGATAATTTTTGAACTCACCTTGAAATGCTTCCCATGCAGTGTCACCTAACCATTAGAGTAATTTTCCACAAATGCATTCACCAGCTTTTCATTATACCCTTCAAACTTCCTGACAAAATACAACCAACCCACTTCCTCAAACAACCGAGAAATGTTACTTAACCCCAACAATTTTTCTGTAGAAGCTGGCTCAGATTTCTTCTTTGTACCACCCATTTCTGTTTTGTCTCTACCACCCTGTTGAAAATTTCAATAATGCTAGAAACTTGTGCACTGATATTTTTGAAAATATGATCACACTGTAATTATTTACTCTAATCTTGCTCGGAGCTTGCTGTGTAATAATGTCAATTTGCAAGAAGGGCTGCAAAAAGAGTAGCATACTTAACAATTAATCACCAAGTGGCTCAATTTACTAAATTAGGAAAGGAAACTCGTGCCAATCAATTATATTTTATTCAAAAATAACTACTTATTTAAAGAGAAAATTTGTACTTACTTTCATTCCATGATTGCTTGAAGATCTCATACCTCTACCGATTTGACAGGATGATGCAAGAGTATTGGCTGAGGTGACGGTTCAGTTATTATGACATGAATGAGGAAGCTCATGGATGACGAAGTCATTAATGAAGACAAGCTATTATGGAAGCTTTTAGTTATAATGGAAAAAGAAGGCATGTGTACCAATGTATGATAATCAAAGCATCGAGGAAGATTTGAAAAAGTTTATAGAAATGAGGTGGTGGAATGAAGAATGAATAAGTTACGAAGCATGCGTAAGGCATGCAACCGAAATGGTAACCAAATGAAAGTTCCAGAGCATCGTCGAAAGTTGCAACCAGAGCAACGACCAAATAAAAGTTTCGGAGCATCGTCGAAAGATGCAGCCGAAGCAACTACTGAATGAAAGTTCTAGAGCATCATCGAAAGATGCAGCTGGAGCAACAACCAAATGAAAGTTCTGGAGCATCGTCGAAAGATGCAGCCAAAAAAGAAAAGAAAATGAAGAACACCAATTAAATTGAACTTCAGGAGTTTATATCATTCTACAAGAACATCCTTCCAACATGGTGGACTGAAGAGTGGGTTCTGGAGCATCGGGCATTTAGACCGTCAAGTTCCGGAGCATCTGGGAACAGTGCTCCAGAAGTTGTTATTCCTTTATAAGAGGTCCTGCAAAATAAAAACACGTGTTAAGTCTGAGATGAAAATTAATGAAAAATGCTTTGAAATTTTTTTTGGTACACATGTCTTTTTATTACAACTTTTCATCATTATTATTATTATTATTATTATTATTATTATTTTTATCTAACAATAGATATTAAATCAAGTAGACTCTGCCTTGGTAGAGTCAATGCATTGGATCTCTCCTTTCATTTCTACCAATTTTGTAAATTCTTCTTTATTAACACGTTTATGGTAGATATGTAGGCGATGACCATTAACTAAGAGAGTTCGTAAATCACCATCAATGGGTTTTAGCTGAACTATGCCATTTGAGAAGACTTTAGAAATTTCATATGGCCCTAGCCAATGAGTCCTGAGTTTTCCTTTATGGTCTTTATATCTTGAATCAAATAGCAAGGCCCAGTCACCATTACGAAATTCTCCCTCTTTAATATATTTGTCATGCCAAACTTTTTGTTGATGTTGAACTAGTTCAGTTTGATGGAAAACATCTAAACAAAGCTCATCCAACTCACTTAATTGTAAAACTCATTCTATTTGAGCTCGTTTTAAATCTAGACCCAACTCCATAGCTGTACGTAGAGTTTGGAGTTCAAAATCAAAGGGGAGAAGAGTTTTCTTCCCAAAAACAAGCTCATAGGGGCTGAATCCAGTTGTAGATTTCCATGTTGTATTGTACACCCAAACGACTTCAGGCAATTTCCTGGCCCAATCTCTTCTTCTTGAAGAGATAGTTTTTGTCAATATATTTTCTAACTTCCTATTAGTCACCTATACTTGACCATTTGCTTGAGGGTGATAAGGGGATGACTTCTTATGACTCACCTGATAATGGTCCATAAATGCTAGGAGAACTTTGGACATAAATTGGGGTCCCTGATCTGTAACGATAGTTCAGGGGGCTCCAAATCGAATAAAAAATTTATTATAGAGAAAATCAACAATTTGCTCTTCTCTAGCAACTTGTAAATCTTTAACTTCTGCCCATTTCTTTAGATAGTCGGTACAAACTAATATGTATTCTTTCCCTTGAGAGGAAGGATCTATGGGGCCGATAAAATATAACCCCCATTTTTCGAATGGTTCCACAGTTACCTAAGGCTGCAAAGGCATTTCTATAGAAGCAGTTGGTCTTCCCACTCTTTGACATTCATCACAACGACGAACATAATTTTTAACATCTTTATACATTGAAGGCCAATAATATCCAACACCTAAAATTTTATGAGAAGTTATTTTTGCAAAGAAATGGCCCCTAGAAGGATCATCGTGATAGGCCCTCAGAATACTATAAGTTTCATCAGTCCTGACACATCTTCTCAAAATCATATCAGGTCCACAATGGAATAAAATCCCATTAATCCATTTAAATGGTGCACACTCTCGAATAATTCGCTTCCTTTGTTTTGATATAAATCCAGGAGGTACTTCAGAGGTAGCTAAATAGTTGGAAATATCGACAAACCAAGGAGTCTTTATAGAGATGGCAAACATATTTTCATTTGAAAACTCATCTTGTACAGGTACTCGGTCACCCTCTTCTTGTTTGATTCAAGATAAAAAGTATGCCACCTCGTTAAATTTCCTTGGCTTGTCAAGTATTGTCACATTGAACTCCTGAAGGAGTAGTAACCATCTCATTATTCGACCATTAACTACAGGTTTATTCATTAAATATTTTACAGCTGAGTGATCTATATAAACTGTAACTTTATATCTTGTAATATAATGGAAATTTTTTTTAATGGCATGAACCACAACCAAGAATTTTTTTTTTGTTGTCGTGTAGTTTCTCTCAACAAATGTTAGGTTTTCTATAATAAAATATATGGCATATTTACCCCCATCCTTATCTTCTTTCCCTAATATTGCACCAATTGCGTCATCTGAAGCATCAACATAAATGTGAAAGGGAAGACTCCAATTTGGTCCACGCACTACATGAGTAGAGACGAGCTTCTCTTTTATCATTTCAAATGATTGTTGACACTCAGATGTCCAATTAAACTCCACATCTTTTTGGAGAAGATAAAACATAGGGGCTGCTATCTTACTGAATCTTTCTATGAACCTTCTATAATATCCAGCTTGTCCAAGAAAACTTTGAACATCTGTTTGCGTTTGAGGAACAGTTAATTGTTGAATGACTTCAATTTTTTTAGGATCAATTTTTATTCCTTCCGAGGAAATATGATGACCTAAGACTATTCCTTGTTCCACCATTATTAAACACTTTTCGTGGCTAAGGGATAGTCAGTTTTCCTCACAAACCTCTAAAACCCTATCCAGGTTTTGAAGAGATTCATCATAGGTTGACCCATATACTATGAAATCATCCATATAAACTTCTACACAATCATTGACAAGTGCTGCAAATATAGCCAAAATGGTCCTCTGAAAAGTCGCTAGAGCATTACATAGTCCAAAAGGAAGATCTCGGTATGCATATGTGCCTGAAGGATAAGTAAACATTGTCTTATCTTGGTCTTTTGGTGCTACCTGAATTTGGTTGTAACCACTAAATCCATCCAAAAAGGAGAAATATTTCCTCCTAGCCAAGTTGTCCAAAACCTGATCAACAAATGGTAAGGGAAAATAATCTCTAAAAGTGGCTTTATTGAGTTCTCTATAATCTACACAAATCCTCCACTTCCCGTTTTTCTTTGGTACAAATACCATAGGTGACACCCACTTACTATCTGAGATAGGATAAATAAATCCTCCACAAAGGAGTTTCTCAATCTCAATTTTGACAAAATCCTTTAACACTGGATTGAGTCTCCTTTGTGGCTGACGAATAGGTCTCATATTAGGATCAGTATAAATGTGATGAGTACAAACACTCAGGTGAATCCCCCTCATGTTTGTATAGTCCCAAGCAAAAGCTTTAGACCTTTTTACCAACACATTAAATAATTTATCCTCTTGTGTTTCTATAAACCAACTATTGACATTCAAAGTTTTTCCTGGTAGCAACATAATTGTTTTTGTTCCTGGATAGGCCGAAGTGACAGTATGTATTGGTCATAACAAGGTGTCGAGAGGACAACTATGAGGTATAAGTTGGTGAATTATTGTAATATCATCAAAGAAATAACTCGTTCTAGGAATCATATTGGCCAAGGGAATAGTCATCCCCATGGTAACATAATTCTGTTCCATTCCACTTATATCAATCGGTTGTCCCAAAATTTTTGGTACATCCTCTATTACTTCTTCACTCGAGCCTATAGCCAGGTGTGCAACTTCATTTATTAACTCATCCTCTAATTCCTCTCCATGTTGTTTAATCACTACCATGGCCAAGGAGGCCAAACTGTCTTGCCCACTAAATTCTTCTGGTTCATCAACCCAAACTTTATTATATTCAGTAGGTTTAGTAAGAAGATATAAGAATAAACGTTTACTATCTGGACCATGTGAAATGGTCATTCCTCCTTCTCGATAATCAATTTTAGTTGCGACAGTAGCCAACCATGGTCTTCCCAGAATTATTGGATAACTATCTTTGGGTGTAAGTGATTGGATTATTTGAAAGTCAACTAGATATTCCCATCCATCAACTTTAACAAGAACATTTTTAATAACACCTTTTGGAATGGCTATAGACTGATTTTCCATCTGTAAGACTGTAGTTGTGGGACTTAAATCGGTAAGAATTAATTTTTACATCACATCCACCATCATTACATTAATAGCTGCTCCCAAATCCACCAATGCATTAGGTATTGCTACCTCATTAATTGTAACAGTAATCAGTGGACTCCCAGGATCATCATATTTTGGAGCAACAGTCCTTCCAGACAAAAATTCAGCTAGATAGCCATCGATGTGCACAGTGTTTATTTTCTTTGGTTTCCTTCCTGGAGTTTTAATACACAGTTGTTTGATCAACTGATTTAACTTAGGAATTTCCTTTATTGCTTGCAGCAAAGGAACCTTTATTTGCAATTGTTTAATTTCTTGAATTAATGTAGTTTTAGAGGCTAATGTCATTTCCAGAGTATCTTTTGAAATTGTTAATTTCAGACGCTCCAGAAATGGTGCTTGAATTTTCTCCTTTAAAGGGGTATCCTTATTAAGCTCAGTCAAAGATTGACCTTCCTCCTCCCGAGGTAAGTCAACAGCTCCTGCCGCTGAAGAAGACTTAGTAATATTCGCAGGTACAGTAGAGTTAGATGAAGTATCTTTCTCAAAATTTTGAGGAATAGGTTCGTCAATTACTTCCTTAATGGTGGGTGATTGAAGTGTCCTATTGGAACGCAACTAAACATTTCCACAATGAATTGCATTAAGTCTTGTGACATTATATTGTTCAGTAGTATATACCAAAGTATTTTGTCTATTGTTCTTAGGATTGGGAAGTGGTTGCGTTGGAAGTTGAGGTTCATTTACCTGCTCAGTCTGAGGAAGATTCTGAGGTGGTGGTAATAATTTTTTTTGTTGATTCCTCCTAGGACCAGTATAAAATTGATTCTATCCTTGATTCCATTAGGGAGCAATATGTTGTGGGTACCATTGTGGTTGTGATTGGTTTGGCCACTGCTGAGTTCCCCATGATTGACTTGCCCATTCAGGAGGTCCCCAATAAGGAGTTCCCCAATTAGGCTATGGAGGGTAGGGTTGATTCCAAGATGGAGTCCATTGATTACTAGCCCAGTTGTTTTGCGGTCTCCATGTAGGGTTGGAATTTTTCCCATAAGAGAAATTACCTCCTTGGCATTGATTTAGCACATTTATTTCTTCTTCAACCTAAGCAGTTTTTTTCTTAGTATTCTTAAGATCAGTAAGAAGTTCACATTGATTGGTAGGGTGGCTTTGCTCACAAAGTTGACAAACATTAACCTTGTCTAAAGGACACTCACATAAAAGATGTTTGTTTTGACACCTAGGACAATAGATTGACAAAGTATTTGGGTTGTGTGTCTTTGCTTGTATACCATCCAACGTAGTGTTCAATTGAACAAGTATGTCTGTCTTAAGATTTTCTATTTCTTCTTTGAGCTTACCTATCTCATTATTCCCTCTGAAAATATTTTTTTTTCAAATTCCTCCGCGAGTTCGTGAGAAATTACGACACAAATCACATATGTCTTCAAGGGCTAACTGAGACACGTCACCTTTTCCCATTAAATCAAGACTTCTTCTTGCATCATCATTGAGTCCCTTAAGAAATATAGTCTTGAGAATCTCAACACTAATAGTCGTTTCTCCACATCGTTTAGATAAGAAAAGAAACCTATCCAAATAGTCCTCTAGACTCTCATCCTCATTCTGCCTAACTTTAAACAACTCTTCCTTACAATCACTCACCCTACAATAACTCTAATATTTATTCAAAAATACAGTCTCCATTTCTTCCCAAGATGTAATACTTCCAGACGGTAGTCCCATAAACCAACGCATGGCCGAATCCTTCAAAGTAGAAGGAAAAAACCATAGTTTCTGGTTATCATTTTTATAGTCATAGGCTTGACAAAGGACCTTAAATTCAAAAAGAAATTGGTCTGGGTTTTCCAAGGATAAACCACAAAAGGTTGGAAGGAAAGCTGGAGAGATATTTTTCATCGTTGTATCATCATCTGCATCCAGAGCAATAGGATAAGTGAATGTTCTAGGTAGTTGAGGTTCATTGTTATTATGGTTAGCTTTTTCCCTCTGATCTCCCATGATGTTCAGAGGAATATGCTCTTCAAGAATAATTTACTCGACAATGGGTTGTACTATGGGATGATCTTCAGGAAAATAGTGGAAAGCCTCTGGTGGGTTAGGCTCAAGCAGTTCGTCGACAGAGTGGTCTTCTGAGCCTTGGGCCTCCCTATGTATAACTGGAACGTATTTTGGGGGGGTCTTTGGTATAAATCGTCTGTGAGGGGCTCATTTCCTGACCATGCAGAAAAGGAAGCCAAAGATAGTATTTTTGGCCTAAAAGAGGTATTCTAGGTGTCTTCTATTAAAAATTAAGCAAAAGAAGCTAAAGGGTCCTCAACAACAGCGCCAAAAAGTGATAGGCTGTCATTAGGTCCCATTACTTTAAAATATAAAATTCAATTTGTCGACCGGGTAGTGTTCAAGGAAATTTGCAATAGAAAAAGTCTGAAGTATCTCCCTTAGGTTTTCTAACTCTTAAGAACAAGTTCATATTAATTCTAACTTCAAACTGTCTAACTATAAAACTGTAAAGCAATTTATTCCTCAGAAAACAGGAAATGTTTGAACTGAAAAACATAAGAAAGCTAATTTAGAAAGCATGATAACTAAATTAAAAAGTATAGAAACGATTAAACTATTAAGATGGAAGATTATAAAAGTAGAAAAAATTATAACAATCCATAAAACATCTTCTTAATCAATAAAGATTCTAACAGTTAATAACATAAACTACGGAAGTGAAAGGAAACAAATACTTCAAAACTAAAATTTCATAATTGTGAATTCAGTAATTCTCTACAGAACAACAATATAATAAAAGAAAACACTTATCTACTTAAGTCATCTCTCGTCGAGTGGCCAGCTTGTGGGTTATCACATTCGTTCTCAACTCACATTCACAGTTATTTCAGAAACGCTTCTATCAACCATAATTATCATCCATAATTCATAACTCAGAAGTTTTAGATAACAATCGCTTTATTCATAAACTTCGAAAAACATTTTGACAGTATAACATTACTTTTTCACTGTATATTTTACTTATGGACATCATGTCTTTTATAGAAAAACTTTAACTACATCCTATATTTCAGATGGTATGGATAACCATTGAAAATATCTAAAACAGATCTACGAATAACTCGTATGTCTTTAAAACCCATTACAACAATATTTAAGAGGCTCAAGTCGAGCCATAAAGTCTTTGACTTAAAGGATAACAAAAATAAAAACTTTAAAGAGTAACTATATCTTCGGTCCATCACCCTAAAGTTCCAGAGCATATTTCCAGCGTATATCTTCAACCTGTTCTGGAGCATGTGCTGGCTGGATGCTTCTAATCTGCAACTTGATTGACTGATTATTATCTACAAAACACTTAAAATAACCCATTAAATCTGTATTGGCAAAATACTTCAAGAAATCAAAAGAAATAAAGTTTATACAATTTCTCACTAAAAATTAAGCAATTATTTCTCCTAAAATTTAATTAATTGGAAAAGGAGAGGGATTTGCATATATGAAATAAGTCTTTATGGTATTATCATGATGAGGTTATTTTTACCTCATCACTTGTGTCATTACTTATCGAGTCATCATTAAATATTGAGCTAAGTTGCAAAATACTTTTATTGAACATAGCCAAAGCTTGTGGTTGCAAGCAAGTGTTTGCATTTTCTGAAAGGTGATACAGGTTTATCTTAGGTTTGTTGCAAGAATAGATGTTGAGTTGATTAGTATTTTCTACTTTTAAGGGCTTTTGAGGAGGTGTTATCTGTTAGAGTAATAAGTTATTTCACTTAATTAATTTAATCAAATTGGTTAATTAATTAAGTCACTTATCACTTTAGTTACTTAAGCTAAACTTAGGCACATTAATAATTAATTATTTATTAATTATTAAGTGTGCACACTAGGGTTTCTTTTTAGGGTTATGCATACATTGCTTTTATAAAGCAATTCATCTCTTGTATTTTCTTAATTCCTGAATATTATTCATTTGCACATCTTCATGCAAATTGCTCTGTGTTTCTCTTGTAGAAGGTATTTTTTGGTTTGCATGTCAGATCTTGGTTTCTAATATGGTATCAGAGCCTAGATTTGTAACCCCTTCTCAATTTTTGGAGAAATTCATTACAGAGCACGTTTGGGGTTCCTCGAGGGTTTCATGCCTTGAGCTTATTTATGAAGTGTTCTAGATCAGATCAGGCATCTCCATTGGAATTAGAGCGCTGGAAAAAGTCAGGATTGACTTTTGTTTCATTAATTTTCATCATCGTTTGTCAGATCTGCAAGGATTTGAAGTTTATGAGGGTTTCCAGATCTAGACCGTACCTAAAATTTTGGAGCATTTTCAGCCCAAACGGACCTCACCATCACGTTCAAAGTGCCCAAAAACCCCAAAATCAACTATCAAATCGTCGAAATTGGGCACAATGACTCCAGGAGGTAAATTTTTTTCATTTCTGGGTCGTATGGCCTGGTACGACACACAATCCAATTTTTTTTTTTAAAAAAACCAGAGTTAATGGGTGCTGCCGTCAGTTAACCACTAGCGGTTAACCGCTAGTGGTTAATGCTAGCGGTTAATGCTAGCGGCTAGTGTAACCGCCAGTTTTTTCCCCCAAACCTTTTTGGAGCAGTTTTGGTATTTTGGCCATAACTTTTGCATCCGAACTTGGATTTTGGAAAATGAAATATTTCCGGAAAGATGGTTCCAAGCCCAATCTAGTGGTGTAGGTGTGTTTTTCTGGTTTTTCTATTATGTTTCATTTTTTTCCAGTCAAATTCAAATAGTCATTTTCGTGCTTCTGGGGGCATATCTTTTGCATACGGTCTCCATTTTTCGAAAATGAATAGGCATTGGAAAGGTGTTTCAGTGATCTACATAGATATGAAGTCATTTTTAATCATGGAGGAAGATGTGAACATTGGTTTGTGCATGCACTTTTTTTTGTTTTCATGCACTAGGTTTGCATTTTCTCTTTAATTTATGCATGTTTTGCATGTTCTCCTTTTACAATCATGGGGCATTGTAATTAAATGAACTTCTATAAAGTTCCATCAGGGGGGTTTCTTCCATAATAATCTGATTAGAGTGCAGTTTCACTTTGATCTCATCTTCATATTGATGACAACTCCTATGAGTAGATTATGTAGTTTCTTTTGGCTACATCTTGCCCATAGCTTGACACATTTTCGTTCACATTGGTTCACATCTCAGATTGAGAGCCTATGTTTAATGATCTTGAATCACATCAGATTCACATCAGGTCACATCTCAGTTTGAGGGCCATTCATTTTATGGTTAATGTTCCAGAATCTTCATGGTACTTTCTCCTATGGATTAGTTTTAGTCACAGTTTGGAATCGGCATCGAGATACACAAACATTCCAGATTCTTTCATCATATCATTACCTCTTATGGGGGGCATCTTTTATAAATCTACTGTTGCTTCATAGATTCTAGGGTTGTTCTACTTTGTGAGATTTCCAGTGTTCCTTGGCATTGGGTCTGCTGTTGCATTATCATGATTCCGCCTAAGTCCTTCAGTGACTCTCATATGGTTTGTTGTAAACAAAAGTATCTTTCCTTGCTTTCCAGATTCAAGATTCTAGTGTTACTCCACCAGTGTTCTTGCAGTGCTTCTTTGCAACAGGTCATCTCATTGAGGGGGTTTTGTCCCATTGGGTTTTCCCCTCTTTCTCATTCATTGCATTTGTACATGGGTACCTGATCAGGCCTTGTTGTTGGGACCCATCTTTGCTTTCATGCATCTTTTCTTTGGTGTTTTAGCTACTTCCTAAGTTCATCTTAAGGTAATAATTTAATTAATTTAATTAATTTAATGAAATTGGTTAATTAATTAAGTCACTTATCACTTTAGTTGTACTTAAGCTAAACTTAGGCACATTAATAATTAATTAATTATTAATTATTAAGTGTACACACTAGGGTTTCCTTTTAGGGTTATGCATACATTGCTTTTATAAAGCAATTCATCTCTTGTATTTTATTAATTCCTGAATATTAATCATTTGCACATCTTCATGCAAATTGCTCTGCTCTTTCTATTTTTCTCTTTGTGGAAGGTATTTTCTGGTTTGCATGTTTGATCTCAGTTTCTAACATTATCTACTATTCAAACTTGGTGGTAAGTTGATGAAAGGTCTAGAATTATAATTTTTTGGGTATTTGTAGTAGTTCAACTTTAAAATCCTTCTTCACTGGTATCGAGTACGTCTAGTGTTTAGTTGTTTTGGTCATTCCAGTATATCTATTTCGGTCCAGCATTTGGTGGGTAGTCTCTCAAGGGTTCAGGGTCTAAAGATTTCACTGGGAAATTTTTGGTGCTTTTGATTGTTTCCAAATGTTGCAACAGTGATGGAATTTATTGACCAAGGAATTACCATGTCTGCTTCCCTATTCAACGTTGGGAGCTGCGTTTTTCAGGATGCTTGGATGAGAATCACTTGCAATTAGTTTTCAAATTATGTTATCCAAGTGTCTACAAGTGCCTCAAATGTGTTATTGGCATGAAAATTCTCCATCCAAAGACAAGAAGGTTAATATTTACATGAAACATTCTCTCTATCTTCATTTCCAATCTCATGGACATGCTTCAATGTATAAATTCTATGAATTTAATAGCATAAAATCTTGTGAATGATGTTTTTCTTCAAAATGATGCTTTGTTGATCTATACCCAAAAATATGAATTTGGGTTGGGAGAAGGCTATGTTAGTGGAATTTTTCCACTGCACTTCTTACCCCATAATAGGGCTTTTGTCACTATGTATGATGCTTTAAAGTTTTCCCTTGAGCATAGGGTTCTGAGTCATCTGAATAGGGATTTGACAAGGTACAATCATCATTTGGGAAGGGAGATGTCTGAGTGTTTCAGGGAAAAGTACCATTATGTGTCTTTCCTTCTTGAACATAACTGTTATCAAGCTGCAGACCTTGTTATCCCTCATCATCCAATGAGAGCCCCTGTTCTAGCTCAGTTGGTGCCACATAATAATTCTTCACCTCATTAAGTTGTTGGGGTAGGAAATTTTCCACAACCCCGTGTTATACCTGACATGAATGTCACAACTAATTCTCAAAATTTGGTAGTGGGGAATGAAATGCAAGGAGAGAACTTAGTGGAAATAATGTAGATGGAAGAATAATGGTTACCAAATCTATGGTCTACGATGTTTTTTGGTTTTGGTAATTGGTGATAAGTTGCAGTGGTAGTAGTAGTTTTCAATAAAGCTATTAGTTGGAGATGCAATTGGCTAAATGGGGTATTAGTTTATACAAATCCTACCATAATATGTAGTGTGCTAACAATGATTTTGATTTTCTTGTTGCTATTAGTGGTTTTTTGGTCTTCAAGCAGTCCCAACTTATCACCACTTTTCATCAAACACTTGTAGCACATGGTGCTTGAAGCTTTTGGGTATTTAATATATATATATATATCAAATCAATATGAATATATATGGTTATCAAAGAAAGGGCAGTTGAATCAGATTGTATTGGAGGATAAGTTTTTACAAAAGTTAGTATAGTATAGCACCATACTTTGATAAGAGCTTGATCAAATTTTGAATTGTAAAGACATTTTGTATCTACTATTTATATAAATAATATATATAGGATATTAGCCTTTTTTTGAAAAAAATAATATTAACTATGTGTCAAATCCTAATCATAACCCTAATTTTAATGCAAATTATAAACCCATTTCTATGTCTAATCCTAACCTTAACCATAACATTGATCCTAATTTTATATCTAACCAAAGTCTAATTCTAATTCTACCTGTAATCCTAAACTTAACCCTAATCCTAATCCAAAGCCTAATACCAATTCTATCTTTAATCCTAACCCTAACCCACATCCCAATAGTAAAATAAATCCCAACCTTAAACCTAATTTTATATTTAACCTTAACCCTACCCATGATACTAATTATTTCTCTAATATTAACCCTAACCTTAACCCTACCCATGATCCTAATTATTTCTCTATTTCTAATTCTAAACCTAACCATAACCCTAAGCCTATCATTGATCCTAATTTTATCTCTAATCCTAACCCTAACCCTAACCCTAACCTTATCCCATATTTTAAGCCCAACCATAATATCTAACCCAAAATCTAACCCTAATCCTTAACCTCAACCTATTTCTAAACCTAACCCTTTTTACATATGCTAACCCCAACCCTAACCCTACCACACATCTTAATATAATCCTAAACCTAACCCTAACCCTATCGCTCGTCCAAAACATATTTCTAAACCTAACCCTTTTAATATATTATAACCCTAACCCTAATCCTAAAAATAATCTTAAAACTAAAACTAATTCAAGTGTACTAATACTAATTGCAACCCTGATACCAATTTTATCTCTAAAACTAACCCTAACACTATTCCCAATAATAAAATTAATCCCAACCTTAATCCTATTTTTTCTCTATCCTTAACCCTAACCATAACCCTCAACCATAACACTAAACCTAACCTAATGCTAATTCTAAAAATAACACTTACCCTAACCCTAATCCCAATACTAATGTTAACCCCAACCTTTATATTGTATTTCTATCTCTGATCCTAATCCTAACCTTAACCATACCCTTCATCCTAATTTTATGTGTAATCCTAACCCTAACCCTAATTGTGATGATAACCCCAACCTAAATTCTAATTCTATTCATAATCGTAACCCTAATCTTACTACTAATGCTAACCCAAATTTTAATTGTAACTCTAATCATAATCCTAACTCTAATCCTAATTGTAACCCTAACCCTAACCCTAACCCTAATAATTTTGTCTTCCATGTCGCGCTGCGAATACTACTAACATATATATATATTAATTTATAAATAATATATATAAAAACACCAAGAGATATCCTTCTTGAAGTGTCTATTTTTATCAATTAGTCACATAAATGTGTAATAGATGACTCAAGAAGGATCTCTCGATGTTTTTATATGTATTATTTATAAATATGTGTGTGTGTGTGTTGTGTGTGTGTGTGTGTGTGTGCGCTAGTTAGCATTATACATTTATATGAATCTCATGAGGGAGAGTTGGGAGAAGGAAAATACATGAATCAGAGAAAGAAGAGATCATAGTAGAAAGATATTTAGATATTTAGGATATACTAGACAACAAAGGTGGAAATACCACAAGGAATAAGAATTATGAAGAGTATTTGTTGAAATGGAAGGGAAAGCCAATTAAATACTTGACATGGGTATCATTTAAGGTTATATATATTACTTTTTCTTTAGATTGCCAAAATTGAGAGGCTCACTTTTTAGTTACTAGGATGTTCGATGTAAGAGCATCCAAGGTGTAAGATCAATCTTGCATCACACAAATATTTTCTTCCAAATTTATTTTATTTTGTATGTTTTCAAATAAGATAGTTATATTCTTACCATAGAAGTTAATTATACCACAAAGGCATGTTTTCTATTACCATTTTAGCACATTAGAGTTTTTGATGTTAATATTATTATATAATAATGCATATTGATAATTATAATCTCATAAGATCCTATGGGTCAAGAAAACATGTGCTAGATCAATTTTATGAATTATAAAGGGAAAACCACACTTAGATAACACCCCAAGTGCATAAGAATACAAACAACAAGTTGATTGATTCTTCATTGGTCCCTTATATTGCAATGTCGATTTGCATTCACATGTCCATGAACTTGATAAATAAGATTGAGATGCATTATAAACTCATTTATTTCCTTGCAAAATGCTAATTAAAGTTAATTTGATAAGGCTTAGATTGCATTGAATCTTATGTATATTTAATGGTTATCATTCATTCAACCTTTTATCTATGGTAGTGAAATATCAAGGAAAAGATAAGATGTGGGGTATAAACTCACCCACTAGGCTACTACTAATAAAAGGAGTACACATAGTTAGCTCAAATATGACATGAGTAATAGTCTATGTTATCAACGATCATTTAAATATCATTCAAATTCCATAGTTAACATCTAATGCGGGCATGAATTTCAATATTCATGGTTGATCCTCTTTACAAGGAATGATAAGGGTATGATCTTATTAAATTTCCCATAATACATTTTTTTCCACAATTAGTAATGTGTTGTTGTGTTTCACTTATTTAAGTGACCAATGAAATTACATTTTAACTCTAATTCCACATAAAACATTATGTATTTATATATATTATTGTGGGACTATAAAAAGTGGTTAGTAGATCGATTAGGTCAACTACCCATAACACAAAAAGCTACTTATTGGTCAATAAGAAAATGGAATCAAATTCAATTTGGATTTGGAATCCATGGGAATATATGAGTAATAAATTAGTTTGACTTCCATGGTATTGCTAGAAAGTGAATCGTAGTCCTTTAGTAAAAAATAAACTACTTAGACACTTGGGGATTTGTTATTATTAGATAATATTGAATTAGGACATAAAGTGCATGAGTATATGACATAGTTCAATTGGTTAAAATCAAAATAAAATAAAAAAATTCAAAATAATGAAAAGAAAAACATAGATATATATAAAAGGCATAGAAATTGTGACATTAATAAAACACAACCTTATAGTCTTTAGACAAACTAGTATGTTCAAACATTTTTTTAATATTAATAAGGAACTTGGATAAGGGAATCTATAAGAAAATAACTAGTTTGGTTTCCCATGGTGTTGCTAGCAAGTGAATGGTAAACCTTTACTGAAAAATAAACTAATTAGGCACTTGGGGATTGGCTATTACTAGTTGATACTACATTTTGTGCATGTTTTGCACACAAGGCCCATTCAGAACAGGGACCCTCTCTTTTCTTCTCCTTGCCAGGTCGATTTTGGCTTTGCCTCATTTTGCGTGCCCCTTGTATTGGTGTTCAAAATGGTCAATGAACCTCAAAAGAGTCATCTAAAATTTCTCCATGTTCTTTGCCCCCTCAAATTCCAAGATATTTAGTCTTGGCGGGTCCCTAGCTGCTGTTTTCCTTAATATCTCAAAACTGTCATTCGTGGAGTCCGTCGGGCTCGGCTCGCCGGATCTCCCCTTCTGAGTTTCCATTGCTCATTTGTCATTTCAAAAGAGCCGCAACCCTTCAGCTTTCCCCTTCCAAACTTCTGCATTTTTCTAAATGAGTCAAATCTTGAGGAAGTATGTCTTGGCACTCTTTCTCCCCCTTTTCCCATGCGCTATAATTGAAATTTTTTGGTTTTGCTAAGTTTCGTGAGGTCTAGGAACTTCCCCTCTAGAATGTTGTCCATTGTCTGTCATCGGCTATCCACTGTCCTTCTGCCTTCCATTCGTCGTCCTTCCGTGCTTTCGGGTTTGCCCCTCCGGAATGTTGTCCATTGTCCGCCGTCCGCCGGCTGTCCATTGTCCATCTGCCTTCCGTTCATCGTCCTTCTGCGCTTCCAGGTCGGCCCCTCCAGAATGTTGTTTGTCATCCACTGTCCTTCTGCCTTTCATTCACCCTCCTTCAGCGCTTCTGGGTCCGCCCCTTTGGAATGTTGTCCGTCGTCCACCATCTGCTGGCTGTGCGATGTCCTTTCGCCTTCTGTCCACCATCCTTCTGTGCTTCCAGGTCCGCCCCTCTAAAATACTATTCGTTGTTCACCATTCGTCGACTGTTTGCTATCCTTTTGCCTTTCGTTCGCCGTCTTTCCGCACTTCTGGGTTCGCCCCTTTGGAATGTTGTCCATCATCCGCTGTTCATCGGTTGTTGGTTGTCCTTCCACCTTCTGTCTGTCGTCCTTCCGCGCTTCTGAGTCTGCCCCTTCCGAATGTTGTCTGTCATCCGCCGTCCGCTGGCTGTCTGTTGTCCTTCCACCTTCCATCCACCATCCTTCTGCGCTTTCGGGTCCGTCCCTTCAGAATGTTGTTCGTTGTCCGCCATCCGCCGGTTGTTCGCTGTCCTTCTACCTTCCATTCGCCGTCCTTCCGCACTTTTGATTCCACCCCTCAGGAATGCTTTCTGTCGTCCACCATCCGCTGGTTGTCCATTGTCCTTCCGCCTTCCGTCCACCGTCCTTTCGTGCTTCCAGGTACGCCCCTCTAGAATGTTGTCTGTCATCTTCCTGCTGTTCGTTTTCCTTCTGCCTTTCGTTCGTCTTCCTTCCTCGCTTTTGAGTCCGCCCCTTTGGAATATTGTCCGTCGTTTGTCGTTTATTAGTTATCCGCTGTCCTTTTTCCTTCTGTCTGTCATCCTTTCCCGCTTCCAGGTCCTCCCCTTTGGAATGTTGTCTGTCGTCCGCCGTTCGCCGACTATCCACTGTCCTTCCACCTTCCATCCACCGTCCTTCCGTGATTTCAGGTTCACCCCTCTAGAATGTTGTGTTTCGTTCGTCGTCTGTCGGCTGTCTGTCGTCCTTCTGCCCTAGGGGAGGCCAACACCCTCAAATCCGCATT
This sequence comes from Sequoia sempervirens, assembly GCA_007258455.2. NCBI lineage: Eukaryota > Viridiplantae > Streptophyta > Pinopsida > Cupressales > Cupressaceae > Sequoia > Sequoia sempervirens. The sequence goes on from VDFB02371895.1 coordinate 37,442, forward strand.
TATGTTCATGGTCCAAATAAGCTCCAAATATGAATATTGTGACCTTTTAATGTTTTGTGTATGCAGGATTTACGGAGCCTGCTGCGGGTCCGTCAGGGAGGCCCATTAGGGGAGTTGTCCTACTTTCCACCAGATGATGATGATCTTTAAGGAGCTATCCGCTGGAATCAGGGGCAACCAATCCATTGATGCCAGTCGTCAATGGGCCCGTTTGATCCAATGAAGAATGGTGTAAGTCCATCAAGCAAAAGGTAGCCTTCAAGTAGTTTCAGCTATAGTAAAAGGGAAATCAACAAGAAGACAAAATTGCTACAGTTACTAGCAACTAAATGAAAAAATAGAGAAAAGACAAAAGATGTATTTTAAATTGTTGAATATTGAGGGGTAGGTGAAGCCCTAGTGCAATTAAATTTGGGCCACACAATGTAATTCAATCCTAGCCATTCATTTGGGCTTTGGAAAACTATAAATAGGGGTTTTCCCCTCATTTGTAAAGGGTTGGAGAGTTATTGTAAAAAGAATTTGCAGCAATAGAAGACAACATTACATGATTTCATGGATGTTCTCTTTGATTTTTCTCATGTTGAATGCATGGTTCTACTTCCCTTTTTATTTTAGTTATTAGTTTCTTGAATGGAAGTGGTTATGGTGATTGTTGTTACAGTATTTGATGAATTTTCAGCTCATGCTTTTTGTGGTTCATTGATGATGAATCACTTTGCAAAACTAGTATGAGATTCCCTCCTTTATTGCTGCAACTTAGTTTGATTGCATGTGCATGATGTGTGTGTGTAATTTGAAAATCTGCAGTCCTGAGAAGATTGCACTCGCTTTGTGTAACTATAGGATCCTCTTGGCCAAGCAAAACCCAGTTTAGGGAGTTTGTCTACTGTAGCAGTCTCCATGATCACTGTTCATTTGTAGTTTCAGATCTAAGAACTTCCTCTCTTCCCTGCCCTTTTCCTTTTTTTTAATAAGTGACCTATGCTAAGGTTCATTGCACATTGTAAAGCTAAATCCAATGATAAAATAGAGTTTAAGACTGTTGTTTGAACTTGCAAACGCACAACAACTCTCCTATCCTAAGAACTCCATTTGTAGATCCAACTTCCCCACTTTGTGACTCATCTGTAAATCTACCTTATGATTCCAAAAAATCACATGAATCAACTGAGATATTCCAAGCACTGTCAAGACTTGACATTAGAGACCTTGAGATAGTGTTCTGCAATCTGATTGTGGAAGATTGTCTTTCAAGAGAGGTGATGCATCTATGCATCACCCATGTTGAGAAGTGCATAAAAAACACATCAACAAAACTGGTGCTAGAAGGAGGGCAGACATGTTGAGGCTACAAAGCTAAAGTTGGAAATCAAAAAGAGCACTTTCAAAGAAGAAATCTGAGATAGAGAGATCTCTTTTAATGCTGAAACATAAAATCAGAAAATTTTGAAGGCAAAAGAAGCTAAGTCAAAATGGAGCAGCATGCATAAATTGACATCACTCAGCTACATGCAGATTTGAACAAGAGACTGAAGAAAGCACCGCAGCAATTCACATCGATGGAAAAGTGTAGGATTCATTGCACTCATAGACACAATGAATTGGGGTGTCTAACTTTTCTTAGTAGGATCAAAAGAGTCTTGTAGGGAGAAATTCTCTTTTGGGAAATCTATCAACCTTTAGCCCTTGTAGACCAAGAGGAAGAATTGAAAACCATGGCAGCCAAAGTGTTCAAGGAGTTGGTCTAAGAAAATTTGAGCAACAAGAACAGATTAAGATTGGAGGAGGTACTGATGTCAAGTTGGTGCAGATTTCACAATGCACCTCACTCAGAGTTGACTTGTTCATTGTGTGCAAAAATTATTACTCAAGCTAAGGGCTGTTTGAACAAATTGGAGCAGCCAACTGTCAAGGAGGATGAGTCACCCCATGAGGCCAAAGAGCTGTCAACATTTGGAGGAAAACACATCGAAGAGGAACCAAGGGATTCAACACAAACTAGTGCTGGGACAACGAACATCAAAGCTGAAAATGAAAAGGAAGAAGCAAATTTTTGTAGGAAATTTCGATCAGAAAGAAGTTGGAAAGCCTTTCCTCTATCAACAAAGAGAAATCCTCCACTCAAGAAGAGGAGCTAGTGATAGTTTATGATGAATCAACGAAGTTTGCAGTAGTACATGTTGGGACAAGCAACATAGATGTTGAAAATCAGGAAGAAGAAAAGGTTGACAACCTTGGGACAACAGAGAATGATGACAAAGAAATAAGCAAGATCAGATTAGAGGACCTCTCCATCTACAATGACAATGATCAAGCATTTGAAAATGAATATTTGGAGAGGTGGGAACAACTACAGGTCACGACTATTCACTATCTGACCTCCTTCTGGAGTGATGATGAGGACCTGATAGCGGAAAGATATGACCAGCTTGTCTCCAGATTAGCAAGGGATTTGTCTTAGCTAAAATGTCAAGTGGATTTGGAGGTGTTGTTGCTTCCAAATTGGTGTAGGCTCCATGACGCGTCACATTCCGAGTTTGCATGTGAGTTATGCCAAGAGGCCATTGAACAAGTTAAAGAACAAGTAGGGCAGCCAAGTACGCCACCTCCTGCAGATGCTTCAAGAGATGAAATAGAAGACCACGAGCTTGAACCAAGTGATGAATCAGCTGAAGGAAGTCCTCAAGAAGGCATTAGGATAGCAAAGGAAGAAGGACAACAAAGCAGTCCCGAGCTTTCCAACGACAGAGTGGAGCAGCTGGGAATGTTGTCCAACAGCCATCCAAGGTCCTTCCCCCTGTAGAGCACTTGTACATGATGGATGATAAGATTTGTAGAAGACTTTTAGGGGTGGATTGTTCAACGTGCATTGATACCCTTGATGAACTAGTGTCTCTTCTTGTTTTCCTCCCACTTGGAACCATGCCACAAGGGTATATCAGCACAATAGAGGAGTACACCCTAGATGTTACCAGCGATGAAGACATACTGCCTAAACCGCCTGATAGTGAAATGTTGGAACCTACAGAATGGGAAAGGGGTTCCTTCTCCATTTACATTGATAGTGACCAAGGGGAAATGAGTGAACGTCATGATGAGATGCATGAACAACAAAGAGAAGAAGACAAAGGTGGGGGTGCTGAGATAACTACCAACATAGATGAAGCACCTAGTCGACTACAAGATGAAACTTGGAGTCCTTCCACCATGATCATTGTTGATCGTCCTTCATATTTAGATGGCTGCAATAGGAAAAATTCATGCATGTCAGCATCCCCTGACACTGAAAAACATGAAAATAAGGCCGACACTTGGGAAAGGAAATGGGACAACATGCTGCCTTTTGAAGACAACAATCAGGTGGACACTAGGTTTGCAGAAGATCAACGAGATGAAGTCTGTCTTCTCGAAGAACAACCAATAGGGGTTGTCGATCCCACATGAAGATTGGGAGAGTTGTTTATTTCCTCATTCTCCCAGCCTTATGCAAGCCTAATGCTTGAAGTGCCGCACCACCCAGTGCCTCCATCCGAAGCGGCCAATGCACCTATAAATGATACAATGCTCGCTCTCGACTGTCAAATGCTGCCACAATTGCACGACAAAATCTAGGTTCTATCCTTCCTTGCTCCTATTGATTTTCATAGCTGCATTTATCATTTTGATTATGGGAATGAGGGAAGACAAACATGTTTATGGATCAACCATGGGTTCAACGAATCACCTTAATTGCTGATTTTTCATGATGACGTGATTGAATTTGAATGTTGTAATGTTGAACTTCTTTTTTCGGAATATAAAAATAAATCTGCATGGTTAAGAACTATAACGATCGCTCGTTTGCTTGTGCATGTGCTGCAAAATCCAATAAGCGTGAGGGTCAGCTTGCCCTGCCTAAGCATAGTTCTTTGTAAATTTCTTTGTACATAGTTCATTTTGAGTAGTGTAGGTTTCCTGTAAATACTTTGCTTTCCTGCTTTCCTTAGGTTAGTTGGTTTCCTATAGGTTAGTTGCTTTAGATTAGTTTTCTTGTTGCTTTCCTTTGCTTTTCTTCTTTGGTTAGTTTAGGTGTTTTCTTTTTGTTTGCTTCTATTTGCTTCCGCTTTGTCGTTGCTTTGTTCGAGGTCCTTCTGCTTTTAGCTAGGCACATTTGTGCGCACAACAACCATACTTATTACTTGGGGCTGTTCTATGTATTTCTTCGTCAAACTCCAATCAAGTTTTTAGAGTGGATGGTGAAGGTCTTCTGCTAGTGCCAAGTGGTTTGGATGTTTGATTCAAAGAGGATAAGTTGTTGGTTGGTATGATTCTGAGGCATTCTAAAATCTTACATCTCTTACACATTTTAAGAATCTCGAGGTCACTGTGGGTCCTGTTGTGAAGTCCAATTAAGTGAAAAATCTAAAATTCTGCTTCAGCGCCACTATGATTCTTAGCCCTAAGCGTGAGTTTCATTGCTTGCGGGTTGAAATAAAAGAACTGAAAAGATAAAATAAAAAAAAGAAACAAAAGAAAGAAAGCAAAATATTGAAAACCAAAAGAAAAGAAATTCAACTTTTCAGGGGTATCCGATCAACTCTACCGAGGCTATGGACGCCCGGCCAGCAGTAGAGCAATGCTTGGGAGAATCACAACGACAACCTCGTCAAGGCTATGGATTCCTGACTAGCAACATGGCAATGTCTCGAATGATTTTGGAGTTAGAATAAACCATGTAGCTTAACTTGACAGAGCATGGGTTCCCGTAGCAACTAAAGGATGGGAATTAACGCAATTGCACACACTTGGATTTTCAGCATACCGAATGTTGGATTAACTAGTGGTTTTGATCCTTTGGTCGAGCGTCAGGTTTGTTTTCCTTAGTGTGAAGATCGAAACTAGAGATTATGGGTTCGTGATTCTAGTTTGTCATCAAAAATCTCTGGAGCATTTCCCCAGCGAGTCGCCATTTGTTGTGCATGTTTTGCACATGCGTCTCGTTCAGAACAGGGAGCCTCTCTTTTCTTCTCCTTTCTAGGTCAATTTTGGGTTTGCCTCATTTTACGTGCCCCTGTATTGGTGTTCAAAATAGTCAACGAACCTCAAAAGAGTCATCTAAAACTCGACCATGTTCTTTACCCACTCAAATTCCAAGATCTTTAGTCTTGGCGGGTCCCTAGCTGTTGTTTGCCTTAATATCTCAAAATTGTCATCTATGGGACCCGCTGGGCCCGGTTCGCTGGATCTCCCCTTTCGGGTTTCCATTGTTCATTTTTCATTTCAAAAGGGTGGTGACCCTCTGGCTTTCCCCTTCCAAACTTCTGCATTTTTTAAAATGAGTCAAATCTTGAGGAAGTATGTCTTGGCACTCTTTCTCCCCCTTTTCCCATGCGCTAAAATTGAAAAATCTTGGTTTTGCTAAGTTTCGTGAGGTTTGGGAACTTCCCCTCTGGAATGTTGTCCATTGTTCACCGTTCGCAAGCTGTCCGATGTTCTTCTTCCTTCTGTTCGCCGTCCTTCCGCACTTCCGGGTCTGCCCCTTTGAAATGTTGTCCATCGTCTGCCGTTTGCTGGCTGTCTGCTATCCTTCTGCCTTTTGTACGCCATCCTTCCGCACTTTCGGGTCCGTCCCTCCAGAATGTTGTCCATCGTCAGCCGTCTGTCGGCTATCTGCCGCCCTTTTTCCTTATGTTCGTTGTCCTTTCGTGCTTCTGGGTCTGCCCCTCCGAAATGTTTTTCGTTGTCTATCGTCTGACGACTATCCATTGTCCTTATGCCTTCTGTTCATCGTCCTTCCACGCTTTTGGGTCTGCCCCTTTGGAATGTTGTCCATCGTCCATCATCTGCCGACTATCCAATGTCCTTCCGTGCTTCTGGGTCTGCCCCTCCGGAATGTTGTCCGTCATCCACCGTTTGCTGGCTATCCATTGTCCTTGTGCCTTATGTTCGCCATCCTTCTACGCTTCTGGGTCTACCCCTTCAGAATGTTATCCATCGTCCGTCATCCGTCTGTTGTCTGCTATCATTCCACCTTCTGTCTGTCGTCCTTTTGCGCTTCTGGGTCCACCACTCTGGAATGTTGTCTGTCGTCTGCTGTTCGCCGGTTGTTCGCTGTCCTTCCACCTTCCGTCTGCTGTCCTTCCGTGCCTTCAGGTCCGCCCCTTTAGAATGTTGTCTATCATCCGTCGTCCACCGATTGTCCATTGTCCTTCTGCCTTCTGTCCGCCATCCTTTTGTGCTTCCGGGTTCGCCCCTCCGAAATGCTGTTTGTCGTCTGTCGTCTGTCGATTGTCCGTTGTCCTTCTGCCTTCCGTTTGTTGTCCTTCCGCACTTCTGGTTTCACCCCTTCGAAATGTTGTTCGTTGTCTGTCGTTCATTGGTTGTTCACTGTCCTTCTACCTTCCGTCTACCGTCCTTCTGCGCTTTTGGGTCCGCCCCTCCGGAATGCTTTTTGTCGTCCTCCGTCTATCCGCTGTTTGCTATCCTTCCACCGTCCTTCTACGCTTTCGAGTCTATCCCTCCAGAATGTTGTCTATCGTTCGTCGTTCGCTGTCCTTCCACCCTAGGGGAAGCCAACACCCTTGAACCCACATTTATGTTCATGGTCCAAATATGCTCCAAATATGAATATTATGACCTTTTAATGTTTTGTGTATGCAGGATTTACGAAGCCTATTGCGGGTCCGTTGGGTAGGCCCATTAGGGGAGCTTTCCTACTTTTAACCAGATGATGATGATCTTTAAGGAGCTATCCACCCAAATCAGGGGCAACCAATCCATTGATGCCAGTCGTCAACGGGCCCGTTTGATCTAATGAAGAATGGTGTAAGTCCATCAAGCAAAAGGAAACCTTCAAGCAGTTTCAGCTACAGTAAAAGGGAAATCAACAAGAAGACAAAATTGCTACAGTTACTGGCCACTACAGGACAAAATAGAGAAAAGACAAAATATGTATTTTAAATTGTTGAATATTGAGGGGTAGGTGAAGCCCTAGTGCAATCAAATCTGGGCCACACAATGTAATTCAATCCTAGCCATTCATTTGGGCTTTGGAAAACTATAAATAGGGGTCTTCCCCTCATTTGTAAAGGGTTGAAGAGTTGTTTCAAAAAGAATTTGCAGCAATAGAAGACAACATTACATGATTTTATGGATGTTCTCTTTGATTTTTCTCATCTTGAATGCATGGTTCTACTTCCCTTTTTAGTTTAGTTATTAGTTTCTTGAATGGAAGTGGTTATGGTGATTGTTGTTTCAGTATTTGATGAATTTCCAGCTCATGCTTTTTGTGGTTCATTGATGGTGAATCAGTTTGCAAAGCTAGTATGAGTTTCCCTCCTTTATTGCTACAACTTAGTTCGATTGCATGTGCATGATGTGTGTGTGTAATGTAAAAATATGTAGTCCTTAGAAGATTGCACTCATTTTGTGTAACTGTAGGATCCTCTTGGCCAAGCAAAACCCAGTTTAGGGAGTTTGTCTACTGTAGCAGTCTCCATGATCACTGTTCATTCGTAGTTTCAGATCCAGGAACTTCCTCTCTTCCCTGCCATTTTCCTTTTTTTTAATAAGTGACCTATGCTAAGGTTCATTGCACATTGTAAAGATAAATCCAATGATAAAATGGAGTTTAATACTGTTGTTTGAACCTGCAACAAACGCACAACAACTCTCCTATCCTAAGAACTCCATTTGCAGATCCAACTTCCCCACTTTGTGACTCATCCGTAAGTCTGCCTTGTGATTCCAGCAAATCAGATGAATCAACTGAGATATTCCAAGCATTTTCAAGACTTGACATTAGAGACCTTGGGATAGTGTTATGCAATCTAATTGTGGAAGATTGTCTTTCAAGAGAGGTGATTCATCTATGCATCAGTTGTGTTGAGAAGTGCATAAAAAACACATCAACACTACATATGGGCATACAATACATGAGTATATGACAAATGAATTGGTTAAGACCGAAATAAAATCAAGATTCAAAATAATTTGATAGTAAAGAGCATAGAGGTATATAAAAGGAAAATAAATTGTGACATTAATAAAGCACAACCTTCTAGTCTTTATACAAAGTAGTAGATTCAATTTTTTTTCAATATTAATAAGGAACTTGGACAAGAATGAATAACATGACCAAAAGAAGAACTATGCGAATAGAGTTGCACCCAAGCTACAATATACATAATCAAGGAGCTAGAGCATACACAATGAAATAATCTTAGACACAAGATTAATATACCCTTAGGAAATCCTAGAATGCCAAAATATGAATAAAGAGAATAAAAATAGGGGAAACAAAAAAACATGTGTCTAAACACATTACTCATAACATAAATTACCCATATGCATCCATTAAAACTCAATTTCAGGCATGGAAACACATATGACTATTCCATACATGTAAGTTTGAAGTGTCATTAAATATTTTTCAAGTACCCAAATAGAGAAAGTAATGCCTCCAATCCAAAATACATACACAAACATGAAAAAAATTCAAGAGAACATGTGATAAAGTTTTAGGAGTCTCCCCAATTTTAGAAGAATTGGGGCATGTTGTAGAGGCCACAATAGAACTATGCTATTTATTCATATTATTCTTTTCCTTATGGGCCCATTCATTACTTATTTGAATTGAACAAATGATGAGGGCACAACCCGAGACACATAAAATAACCCACAAACAAGAGAATAATTTTATTATTCAGAAAATGGAGCTTCTTACATGCAGAGGATCTCAAATCCCCAAGTTCTAAAACACATGCAAGTTACAGACAGCTACAGAATAACCCTTTCGCAATATGCGAGCTTGTCCCCAAAAAGTTACCCAAAAATTAGAAAACCCGCCCATAAATAGAGCTCCTCATTAGTTTGGAGCCAAAACAACATTCAAATTGAGTTTAGGCGGTTTGGCACCGAAAATTTACAACATGAAGTTCAAATTTCAAAGAGCATTTGCAATGGTATCTTTTAGAAAAGCGCCAACTTCCGGGGCCAACTTTTGATTTGGGACTGATACGAACCGTTTGAACCGTTGAAAGACCTCTCGAAGTCAAGAACGCTAAATTTGCTACACCGATTTCGGCAAGTTTTGGGGCTGATCCGGGAGCTCTAAGTGCCTCAAATCCCACTCGGAAGATTTTCAGGTGCAAATATGGGAAACTAAAACTGCAATATCTTTCAACCCAGGAACAAAAAATAAAAACCGTAAATTAGGAATTTCATTATGACAAAAAGGGTATCCAAAAATGTAAAAACATCTAAAAACTGAGAAACTTGAAAATTAACTATTTTTGGGTGATGCAAGATTGCCCTTACACCATTGGATGCTCCTGCATCAACAAAGCTTTTCTTAATCATTTTTATAAGAATATGAATTTTAAGAATATTGTTGAGTTCATTTTTTTGAGTGTGCACATGGATCTAATGAGGAAATTAATTATTATGTGATTAGATTTTGACTTTGATTTGTTAAGATGAGACATCACCTTCTTGAGGATAAGTTAAAGAGTATTTTTGTTTGGATATATGTATTTAAAAAATTATTCTTCCTTGAATATTTTTATGTGCTCACATAAAATATGTGGAATTAAAAATTTTGGCTTCCACTAAATAATTCTTCATATATTTCTTCCATGCCTTCACATCCTTAAAATTTGCAAAAGCAAATTAATTTTTAAAAGGGCAGTGATAAGAAAAGAGAATACAATTTGTACTCGTCATGTGGCTAATACTTCCGATATTTTTACTTTTGTGCCTCTTTTTCAAAAAGTTGATAAAATTGAGCAAGTGTGAGGCCCATCGTCAGTTGGACACATGGACCTTATATTTTGTTGTTATTCACATGACCATGCTTGGATACATCACAATTTTATCTTATGTTTTATGATGGATGATTAGGAACATTAGACATAACTATCATTGCACATATTAGTTTAGTTATCTTATGATTTGTGATTTTAGGAGTATGCTAGTTAATTGCACTGATATCTTGAATTCTATGAGATTTGAACCAATATGTTTTGAATAGAATATGATGCATGTATGATATTATGTGATATTATGTAGAATAGAATTTTTGATTTACCATGCAATATGATGCATGTATGATATTATGTGATTAAAAAGTAGATGATAAAATTACTATGCAAGTGATTAGGAAGATCATGGATTAATGTTGTAAAAGTGAAGTGATATTGTTTTGAATTGTAATAATTTATTGTTTGGATTTAAGATGGAAAATGTGAACAATGAATATGTTTATATGTATCTTAAATGTGACAGATATGTATGTGTGTTATGCTTCACTATATTATGTGATTTAATTTAATTTCATTGGTGGTTGGACTAATGGCTACATGGAGCGTGCAGGTTAACCGTCCATAGCCATGGAAATTGAAGGCAGCCAAAAAGAATTTTGTGTTACCGTGTAAAGCTAACTCAACCCATATAAAAGGGCTAGAGTCTTAGGCTGTGTTAAATGTTATGTATCTTGTGATGTGCATGTTGGCATTAAGAGTGTAAATGTTGAATTGCCTAAAAATCAAATGTGATCTAAAATGGAAATTCATATTCTTTAATTTATGTCATTTTAAAGGGTCAATAATGTCTTAATTTTGGTTAATTTTATTTTAGACACCCTAGGCACATGACCTAAGTGTTGGGGGTCATTTTTAGGCCATACTCATGGCCGTGCTTAATTTATGACCCCTCTTACATTTCTTGTAAAAGGGGTGATGAAAATCAGAGTATGGTAGCCCATGCGAACACCATACCTCTTAAATGAAAAGAGGACATGGTGGTTGGGGGCTTTCTTGAGAAGGTTTGAAAGAAAGTTTGGCTAAGAGAGGAGATTCTCATTCTTGTTTTGGCTAAATGAGGAGAAGGTATAGGAGGAGCTGAAAAAAGTTTAGAGAAGGATTGAGCAAGAAATCAACAAGTCCTACTTGAAGGTGTGAGGTGGGATCCTCACTCTTTTGTTTCATTATGAATATGGGTGAACCCACAATAGTGGGTTACAATTATTTGGATGAAAGAAAATTTAAAACGTCCAACAAAATATCACCAAGGGGTTTCTAATGAAGGGGGTTCGTTCGAAGCACCCCCCCTTCGTTCGAAGGAGTGCTTCGAACGAACCCCTATTGGTTTATGAATGTTTGTAAATTTTTTTAATTGATGAGAAGGTGGTCTTTGATCAAACCTACCTTTGAATGAAGCCATTATCTTTTCCCTCTAATTTTAGAGACGAGGTTAGTTAGGTCATTTGCAAGGTCATTTTTGGCATTTTTCACTGTGGTCATTTCTGGTATTTTAGAGAAGAGTTATGATTCTAATTTAAATTGCTTGATTTCATTTTATTTTGTAATTAAACTTATTTCAAGTCGTGGATGTGGAAATAATAGCTGTAAATATTTTTATTTCCAAGGAAAATTTTGAACCCTCTTTTACGATCTATATTCTCTATGTTACTTGTAAAACAAAGTTTTCTTAATAGGCAAAATCCACAATTGGTAAAAAAAATTGGGACAGTTACTAGATAAACCATTCCAAGATCTGGGTCGGCTGTCACATTTAACTATAATTTGGAAATATATCATGTCATTCTCTTGCTAACTTAGGGTAGCCATAATAGTTCTTTCATAATCTTCCCCCGCTTTTTCAATAAAGACAATCCATTCATATATTTCATCCAGCCTAGTAGGCTAAAACTCTTTTGGTGTGGTAATCAATCCCAACCCATAAGCTCTACAAAATAAATCAATGCCTGATCCTACAAACATAACTAATACAACATGAATTCTATGTAATTGTGGAAAAAATATGGAAGAATGACAAATATAACTAAAGTAAGAGTTCAAAAACAAGATCTCCATAATTTTTTTCCTAATTACTAAATTCTAAACAAAGAAAAGAAGTGGACAAGTAGATCTTGGAGTGGCTAGAAGGGGAGTTCATTAGACTAAGAAAATTTCCTTTTCCTTTCTTGTAGAAAAGCATTCATTACTTACACACCCTTAGATGATATTGTTGTTCCTTTCATTTACCCCTTTCCAAGTTTATAACTAATGCAAGAGGTTGTAAGCTCTAAACGATGCTCCAAGTTTGAGTAAGTCTAGATTTTGGAAAATCAAGATAGAAGAAGACAAGTACAAGACTACTTTCCTAGATTCACCAGGTCATTATGAATGGAATGTAATGCCTTTCAAACTATACATAACACCTACATATTTCCAATGAGGAATGAATAAAGTTCTAGCCACATTCAATACTTTTATTTATGTTTATATGGATTACATTTTGGTTTTAAGTAGTAACATGCTGGAGTATGTTGAGTATTTAAGAATTTTGTATGATTTTATAAAAACCAATAGGATAGTTGTGTCTAAAGCCAAACTACATATAGACCAAATTGATTCCTAGGACTCAAACTTTTTGTTGAGGAAGTAATGTTGGGGGATGGCGTCTTAATGATGTTCTTCCAATGTTCACACAGGCTAAGAGATAAGGAGCTTCAAAGATTCCTAGGAAATTTGAATTATTTTTCACTAGTTCTCAAAGATTTAGCAAGATGGTGGAGCACATTACAAAAGTAGCTGAAAAAAAAATCTAAGCAAGGGAATGGGGCTTGCACCAAAGAGTCGAGAAGATAAAGGAAATATTTAAAAGTCTACAAGACATTCAAATGCCATTGAAGGGATTTCATCTTGAGTTATGTACATGTCAATACTACATGAACTGCAACCTTGCTCCAAAAAATACTAAATAATTAAAGAACTTTATGGAAATTGGATTGGTACTTTCTCAAAAGCATAAGCAAGATGCATGATGTAAGAGAAATAAATCTTGGATATCAAAACAAGGATTCAAAAGCACTCATTATACACTGATAACAAGGAAAGCTATAGGGTTTTTCACAATAGACAAGTTGAAAACCTTGCTCAGGGGAGAATGAAAGGGATATAGCCCAATTGGTGGTTTCATTTGTGTTGTGTGTTTGTCATCTCTCTAGAATTTGACTAGGATATAATGTATCTAGTCAAAGTTTTCCCCTCCGCCTTATAGAAGTTAGGGTGGAGTTTGTCAGTCCTCTTATCATGTAGTGATCATGTTGTAGACCTCATTATAGCCTATCCCTCATATGTATAGGATGGGATGCAATTAAAGCCTTCTTCATTGATTGAAAAAGTGTCACCCTTTGAGGTTACAATTTATTAGTGGTCATTGTCTTATTATTGGCCACTGTTGGTAGTGTTTGAATCATCTCTTCTGTTATCACCTATATCTGGACCATGGGAAGTCAAATCATTAGAATTTAGTGCCTATAAAATGAATAACTCTATCAGTATCGATTTTGTCACCATATAAGTAGAATTGAAGCACATACTATACAGTCATCATCAATGTTTAATTCAACTAACAGTTGAAAAAGCGTGTGCATGCATGATCCCATATTTTCTACATTCTCATCCATGTAGCTACTAGTATGAGTAGCCATGCTACTATTGTTCATAACTACTTATATCTATTGTATTCCTTCTTGCTCAATTCTTGCTTGGCATGCTTATGTGTTGCTCGACTACCAATATTAGCACCTATCAGGACAAGTAAAATGATAGATGGCATTGGTGAACATGGATAATAGAAATAAAGTAATGTTCCGATTACATTGCCTCTCTTTTTTCACTAGATCAATGCCCTATTTGGATGATAATACTTTTGGTTTTCCTTGTTATGTTGGGCTGAATTTGTTTCAATATAAGATCTAAATTGACAACTTTCAAAATTTGCTATGTTTGAACTATTTGAGATTATTGTTTATTAAAATCCTAGCTCATAAGGTGCGAGAATAATTAAGTTTGATAGTTCTTCATTATGGCACATTTAGATCCAGTATTTATTACATCTTTTAGCAAGTATAGCTTGGTGTATATATCAAGAAATGCTCCACCACAGTGGGGTATCACAATCAAATATGGTTTATAGTGATGTGAATAATACCAAACCATTTTATTTTTTGTATTAAATCTTCCAAGACAAAAGATATGTAATTCCCTATAGAAACCCCCATAATAAGTCTTTTTTTCGAAAACATGGTAATTATCTCACAAACCTTTTTTTGTTCTTTGGAATTCCTCAGATCCTATTATTAAGATTCCAGTCAAGAAGGGCTCCATTAAAATGATTGTTTATTTATTGCAATTTACTTGTCATGGATTTCCATCACCATGAGACCACATTTCTTTGAGGCATTTTTTCAAACGGTTCACTCAACAACTTCTTTGAGTCTCCTTTGGCATCTTTCACAGTAACAGTCAAATCTACCCATGTTAGATAGGCAGAAATAGATCCTATTTTTGTTGTATTGGCTGCGTTTTTCCAAAAAGTTTGGTTGAGAGAACTGAGTGAAATCTATCTAGGTGGTGGTGCAGTTGATTGAATCTACATGGCTACTGAAAGCAACACCCACTCAACCTATGATATTATAATCAACATGGAATTCGAAGTCAAACTGCCATGAAAAGTATCTACAAATTTGAACATGCTAGAAAGATGAACACTTTGATATATTTAGCAATCATGGATACATATTTTAAAACTATTATACAGACACATTCTCCTAAATGGCTCTTTAGACACCTTTAAAATCCTACAAACCAACAAGTGTTATCAACTAACTCTGTAGAGAATATGTTTGTAGAGATTATGAAAAATAGATTCTATTTTTTCTGATGAAAGATTATTGAATGCGATTTGAAATGTTGATTCAAAACATATATAGTTGATTTCAAATAATCTTGTAAAAACTATATGGGTTGTAGAAAACTCATGCCAACTATTATAGCTACTGATTTTGAAGAAATGATTCTACTCTTTCTAACGATAGATAGTTGAGTGTAATCTAAAACTTTGATCCAAAAGATAAATAATTTATTTGAAAAATAATTTTTTGAATACTATATACACCATTGAAAAATTATGCTAACAATCATTGCTATAATATACGCTTGTCCTATCAACCAATAGTAAGAACTAACAAATTTGAGTATGGTACCTATTCCCAAGAAGAGAGTGAAGTCAGATAATTAGGTCTTCCTCTTTTGGAGAAAAGCTTTTCTCAAAGTAGTTGACCAGTCCATTATCCTCACTTACAATCCAACCAGACCTGTTGTTCATTCTCTCTATTATGCAACACTGAGAGAAGAAAATCCACCTATAGATCATTCAACTTGGCAGCACAAAAAATCCTATAGATCCACCTACAAATCATTCAGCTACTAGAGAGGAGGATACACCTACTGGTCATTTTGCGAGTGTTCAACATCATGCATCTCAAGGCCTAGATGCAATTTAGGATCAGTTGTAGACGATGAGATTTTTAGGTTATGTGGATATGCTGCTACGTGGAGATATGTTGTTGATTCCATCTCACCTAGTTAGTCCA
The DNA here is from genome assembly GCA_007258455.2 of Sequoia sempervirens. Classification (NCBI taxonomy): domain Eukaryota; kingdom Viridiplantae; phylum Streptophyta; class Pinopsida; order Cupressales; family Cupressaceae; genus Sequoia; species Sequoia sempervirens. The sequence goes on from VDFB02371895.1 coordinate 52,866, forward strand.
CTACACTCATCAATATTGGAGCTGTTGGAAATGAGGTGTCTCAACCTTGCTATTTCCGTAGATTTGATTTATTTGATTTAAGATTTTCCTACAACTGTTTCACATTGTTGGTGCATTGAAAATATAAATAATAGTTGTCAAAAGATTCCCATATGATAGTATATCATGGAAGGGTTATTTTTAGAGATATTACGACAGATTTTATGACATCTTTGAGGATCAAAAATCAAGGAGAATATTGTGGACGTGAGGGCCTAATTTTAGACCAAAATCTTGCATTTTTTGGGTAATACACCTCATGAGAGGTTTTGCACATGGTTTTGTAAACCACATATGGTTTCTTGTATTCCTAGAGGTCTATAAATTGAAGGCTTGAGGAGTAGTTTGTATGATGAGTTTGCAGGTACTGTTATGTTGTCGAATTGTTGCCAGAATTCTTCCAGAATTGTTTACTGGTGATACTCACAGTTAAGACCTGCTCTGCACATGTATGTAATCTTGTTACTGGATTTGAAATACATTGAGCATGTTTTGGAGTGTGGGGTTTTTCACCCGAAAGGGTTTTCCCCACATATATCTTGTGTTCATTGTTTTTTTTCTATTGAATGTGTTTCTAGATTTTCTGTAACTGTTAGATCAATTTTAAATTTTGCATAATATCTCTTCTCAAGATTGGTGTAGGAAATTGTTTCTGCTACTCTAATTTCCTTACAAGTGGTATCAAAGCTTGATCACCTTTGGTTTTAATTGTGGGTTGTTGGGTTTTTTGTGCTAATCAAGGTTTGAGTGGGAGTTTGTGCAAAGGATACTTTGTGATCTTGTTGCATATATCTTTTCCGAATGGCGAACACTTCCGGGAGGATTGAGGTAGAGAAGTTTTTTGGCATGAAATTTGAAATGTGGAAGTTGAAGATGGAAGATCTATTGATTGATCGGGATCTATGGGATGTAGTGGATGAAAATGTCTAGAGGCCTACAGATCTAACTTTGGCTAAAAAATATGATGTAATGGATAGAAAAGCTAAAGGTCTCATTAGAATATGTCTTGCAGATTCAATCGTAATAAATTTTCACGAAGAACCCACTTCAAAGAAGCTTTGGAAGAAGTTGGGTGAGATATACCAAGCTAAATCTCTAGTAAATGAGATTTTCTTGAGGAAGAAGTTGTATTCCTTGAGAATGGAAGAATGTGGATGAATTTTTGAGCATCTGAAAACATTCAATATGTTGGTGACTCAGTTGATCTCTGTTGGGGTTAAGATGGATGAAGAAGAAAGGTGCCAAAATTTGTTGTGTTCACTGCCAAACTCATGGGACAGCGTAGTCATGGCCATTGGGAGCACTTTTTTCATCTTGAAGATTGAGGGTGTTGTTGGTTCTCTACTCTTTGAAGAGATGAGAAGGAAGGTATCTCTGAACACCAAAGAGGCTTTGACTGTTCGAGGAAGACAAAAAGAACAAGGAAAAGATGAGAAGCAGTGTGGCCGTTCCAAGTCCAAAAACAAGGGGGGATCAAAATCTCCTGGTAAGTCCAAGGCAATATTCTAGAATTGTGGCAAACCTAGACACTTCTGAAAGGAATGTAAAGAAGAGAAGAAAAATAAGAAGAAGCAAGATTTTGATTTTGAGTCTGAAAAGGAAGATGGAGATTCCTTTATTGCAGTCTTGGCCACTCGTTCAGGTGATAATGTATGGTTGATAGACTCAGGGGCATCTTTCCACATGAATCCTAATAGAAATTGGTTTAGTAAGTATGAAAACTATGATGGTGGTAAGGTGTATTTGGGTGATGAATCTTTCCTTGATATTGTTGGCCGTGGTAGTATTCATGTGAAATTTTCTAATGATAGAGTTAGACGATTTGATGGTGTCTTGCATATCCCAGGACTAGCAAAAAAAATATTATTTGTTAGCAACCTAATAGATGGGGGTGTGCATGTATAGTTTTTTGAAGCAGGTGTGAAAATGGTGAGAGGTGCTATAGTGATAGCAAGAGGAAGCATATTGGGTACATTGTACTAGCTCGATACATGCATGGTTGAATATAATAACACTTATGATAAGATTAAGCCAGAAACTACTTTGCTGAAAAAGGAGATGGTTTCCTCTTCTGCGGATGGTCATGGCTTCTTGGTACCCAAGGGTGCCCTATATACCAAATCAAAGTTTCCTATAGAGAAGATCATGTTATGGCACCAAAGGATTGTCCACATTGGAGAGAAGGGTTTAAAAGCCCTGAAAAATAAGAACCTCGTTGAGGGGTTGAATGATTGCAATCTAGAGTTTTATTTCTATGAACATTATATTTATGGAAAAAAGAACCGTGTTCAGTTTTACTCGTCTTCTCATAAGTCTTCATGTATCTTGGATCTGATTCATTTTGATGTATTTGGTCCTATTGATGTTTCTTCTATTGGTAAATTAGTTTATTATGTTACTTTTATTGATGATTTCAGTAGGACATGGGTGTATTTTTTAAAGAGTAAATCGGAAGTTTTTAGTCATTTTAAGGAGTTCAAGGCTATGGTAGAAACTCAGACTAGAAAGAAAATTAATTTTTTGAGAACTGAAAATGGCGATGAGTACTGTTATGCAAAATTTGACAGATTTTGTATAGATTGCGAGATTAAAAGATAAAAGAAAACTCTGTATTCTCCACAGTAGACTGGAGTTGTAGAAAGAATGAACAAAACGTTGATGGAGAAGTCTAGGAGCATGTTGAGTGGAGATGATCTAGAATAAAAGTTTTGGGCTGAAGCTATTGCCATTGCTTGTTAATTAATAAATAGATCTCCTACATCAATGCTTGTTGATAAAATTCCAATGGAGGCGTGGTCGAGGAAAAATCCTTCACTTAGACATCTGAGAGTTTTTGGTTGTGAGGCATATGCACATGTGCCTAAGGAGAAGAGAACAAAATTGGATTCTAAGGCTATCAAATGTATCTTCATCAACTACAACTATGGTGTGAAAGGATACAAGCTTTGGGACCTTGTCGCACAAAATTTAATTTATTCTAGAAGTGTTATTTTTAGAGAGATTAAATCTTCTCCTGTTACTTTTTAGCCAAAATAGTATAAAGAAATTGAATAGAAAAAAGATGTGGTTTAACTTCCTTCTATGCCTAAGGAAGTTGAATCGAGACCCCAAAATAGACAAGAAGTTGAGGAGAGCTCATCAAGCTCTGAATCTTCAAAAGAGGAAGAAGAGGAGGAAGAAGTGGAAGAACCTCCACCTTAGCTTGTTTGAAGGTCTACAAGGCAAAGGAAACCACCTCAAAGGTATGGGTATTCACCTGATGATTGGAAGTGTATATTTGCTTTAATGATTACGAATGTTGATGAACCAAGATATGTGCAAGAGGCTTTGGGTATGAATGATGCAGAGTCCTGGAAAATAGCCATGGATGAAGAGATGGCAACCCTTAAAAGGAATGATACATGGGATCTTGTATCGTTTCCTGAAGGTTGGAAACCTATTAGATGTAAATGGGTGTTTAAGAAAAATATTCATTTAGATGGAAATATTGAAAAGTATAAGGCATAGTTGGTTGCAAAGGGATACTCTTAGTTGAGGGTATTGATTACGGTGAGGTCTTTTCTCTTGTTGCTAAAATGACATCCATTCAGTTTTTATTATCTATTGCAACAACTTATGATCTAGAGGTGGAACAAATGGACGTGAAAACTACATTACTTCACGGTGATTTGGAGGAAGAAATTTATATGACACAGCTAGAGCACTATGTGGTAAAAGGTAAAAACAAGTTGGTTTTGTAAGTTAAAGAAATCTATGTGTGGCCTTAAATAAAGTCCTAGGATGTGGTACCGGAAGTTTGATACATATGTGTTGAGTTTGGGATTTGTGCGGTCTAAATCTAATCACTGTGTATATTTTAAATCTGATGGTGATTATTTCTTAGTAATTGCTTTATATGTTGATGACAAAGGTTTGATTGTAGAATTAAAATCTCAGCTCTTTGCAAAATTTGAAATGAAAGATCTTGGTGCAACAAAACACATACTTGGGATGGAGATCAGAAGAGATCGTGAGAACATAAAGCTATGGCTTGGCCAGAGTAAGTATGTTTTGTTTTGCAAAGGTTCAACATACAAGATTGTAAACCACTTTGTGTTCCTGTTACATTGAGAACAAAGCTCTCTATTTCACAATGTCCTATATCCCCATCAGAGATGGAAGTCATGAGCAGAGTGCCTTACTAGAGTGCAGTTGGAAGCTTAATGTATGCTATGGTATGTACAAGACCAAAAATTTCCCAAGCAGTGGGAGTTCTTTCTCGTTTTATGTCTAATCCTAGAAGAGTGCATTGGGATGCAGTTAAGAGAGTCTTCAGATATTTGTGGGGTACAACAGAGTACTCTATATGTTTTCATGGCAAAGGAGATCAATATTCCTAGAGTATTCATGGTTTTGTGGATTCAAATTAGGCTAGTGATGTCAATAGAAGGTCCACCAATGCATATGTGTTTACTCTTAATGGTGGTGCAATCAGTTGGATGAGAAAGCGAAAGGCTGTGGTCACTTTGTCCACTACTGAGGTAAAGTATATGGTAGCTACTCATGCCTGTAAAGAAGCCATTTGGCTAAAGAATTTTTGTTTAGATATTGGAATGAAATAGGGTGTTGTTACACTTTATTGCGATAGTCAGAGTGCAATCTACCTTGTGAGGAACCCGAATTTTCATTCCAGGACCAAACACATTGATGTTCAGTATCACTTCGTGAGAGATATGGTCGAGGATGCCAGGGTGAAGCTAGAAAAGGTAGAGACAGTGGTGAATGTTGCAGATGCATTAACTAAGCCCGTGAGCACAACATAATTTAGGTGGTGTTCAAAGTCTATGGGCCTTTTGGCCCCTAGCAGTTGATCCATGATGGTATGTTTCCCTTGGATCTCGTAAAGTATTCGACAAGTGGGAGAATATTGGAAATGAGGTGTCTCAACCTTGCTATTTCCGTAGATTTGATTTATTTGATTTAAGATTTTCCTATAGTTGTTTCACATTATCGGTGCCTTGAAAATAAAAATAATAGTTGTCAAAATATTCCCATATGATAGTATATCATGGAAGGGTTATTTTTAGAGATATTATGATAGATTTTATGACATCTTTGAGGGTAAAAAATTAGGGAGAATATTGTGGACGTGAGAGCCTAATTTTAGACCAAAATCTTGCATTTTCTGGGCAATACACCTCATGAGAGGTTTTGCACATGGTTTTGCAAACCACATATGGTTTCTTGTATTGCTAGAGGTCTATAAATTGAAGGCTTGAGGAGTAGTTTGTATGTTGAGTTTGCAGGTACTATTATGCTGTCGAATTGCTGCCAAAATTCTTCTAGAATTGCTTACTGGTGATACTCCTATATAAGACTTGCTCTGCAAGTGTATGCAATCTTGTTGTTGGATTTGAAATACATTGAGTAGGTTTTGGAGTGTGGGGTTTTTCACCCGAAAGGGTTTTCCCCACATATATCTTGTGTTCATTGTTTATTTTTTGTTGAATGTGTTTCTAGATTTTCTGTAACTGTTAGATCAATTTTGAATTTTGCATAATATCTCTTCTCAAGATTGGCATAGGAAATTGTTTATGCTACTCTAATTTCCTTATAGGAGTGAGCCAGGGAGACCCATGATACAGTCGAGTTGACATATAGGATCATTGAAATAGATCATGCACCAACTGATACAAAGGTATGTATGCATGTACACACATGCACAATTTAAACTTGTTTAAACATTAAATTACTTGTTTTACTTAAATGGTAGATAGTCGTAATGTACACATATTATATATATATATATATATATTAAAGAGGGAGTCATCTCATGTTACACCTAGTTTGAGGATGAAGCATGTAGGTAGGTGTGATTCAATTGATGTGACTAATGTCAGTGGACATGTGAGTTTTAAGTTTTTAAATCATGTACTCATGTATGTATATAATTTGTACACATGTATATAGATATATAACATTATTCTAATTTCTAATTTGGCATAATGTAATTAGATTGTGTACATGTCTTGTACTATCTCTAGGGCTCAACACATCCATCGAAGCATAATTCTCACTCTAAGGGTTGCTCGATTCGGAGCTGACATGATGACCCTGTTGGAGCTTGAGTTAATTATAACAACGAAAATAGAGTGTTGCACCTTTTAGGAGATGAAGCACAATGAAGGGTTCCTATTTCACTATTGTTACACTCAAGTAAACCTTAGAGATCTCAATCCAAGGATGAAGTGGGGGAAATATATCTTGCAATAAGGTGTCATAGGGTGTGATTAAAGACAATAAGAGGGTTCACCGCCAAGATAGGGCTTGGAAAGAAAAGAAATGAATGTAACATGCAAAGTATCATGCAAAACCTAAATAAATGACCTAGGAAATGAAATTGAAATGTAGAATAAAAGATTGATAAAGCACAAAGGTGCACCTAGAAGAAGGATGAGGTCAGAACAAGATTCAAAACCCTGAAATCTTGTTGTTTAATGCCTACTAGGACTCATACGCCAGTCTGGGCGATTTAGTCCCAGACTAGGGTTTTTGTGCCAAAATTGGAATCTCACAATGGTTGATCTGAATTCACTAAAATCTATAAAATGTGTTGTACTAGGACTCATACGCCACAAGTGGCGTATCAGTTCCACTCTTCTTTTTTAGAGGGTGAAGACTTGAATCTACTCTCCTATCTTTGCTCTTCTTTCTACACTTCGTTTCCAAATCTGAAACTCTGATTTGCAGCCTGTAGGTGGCTTTCCATGAAGATAGAAACGTTGTGACAACTCGATAACTTTCTTCAACCTTGTAACTTAATCTTCAAAGGTCCTTCAAGATTCAAGACACCTAGATCTACAATCACACATGTAGAGAGAGATAAACTTGTTGATTGTTAGAGGATAGGGGTTTGCCTTGGTCAAACCCCTTTTAGGTAATTAAATTGTATGATGAAACAATAAAACATGAACATGAAACATGAATAATGGTACCTTGAATGATGTCTTGGAATGTAAATCAACAATCTAACATGAAGTGGTCATGTAGAATATAGATCTTGATCTTGAATTAGGTATAGAACAATGTTTAATCTTGGATCTTGAATGTTGCATCACAACACTAGCTCAACGACATGCTTGATGCTTGATAACCTTGACATGATAATGTATCATGAATTATTGCAACAAATGTTGAAGAAATCTGCCCTTGAATTCCTTAGAAATGTTCTTGAATTCCCTCGAATACTCTTGTATACTCTTGTGATCACAAACTTGCTATTAGGACTGCTCTCTTGAAAGTCTTAGGTGAAAATGAGTGAAATATCCTTGTATTTATATTCTTTTATGCCAAATTTCTCAAAATTACAACACTACAAGCCAACATCAGATTTAGGAGAATAAAATCCTACCAAGAATTTGAATTTAATTTAGGTTTAAGCCACACATGACTCATACGCTAGTTGTGGTGTATGAGTCCCATTAGGCTAGGCTTTGTGACACATTTTTCAAGAAATGCTTAGATTGATGTGAAATAAGGATCGGGGCCCTTAAAACTAAGGTGGGACTCATACACCCAAGGCAGCGTATGAGTCCCAGATCACTAAATTTGGGCCATACATTCCAAAATCACATGAATTATGATTGAATATTGGTGAATGTTGGGATTATCCTTGGAAAGATGCATTAATTAAGGTTTGTTGATGTAAAATAAGGGCAAATAAGGCATAAAGAAGCTCAATTTATTAATGAAGCCCTAGATTAGTGTGAAAGTGTTAAGACACACTTTACAACACCCTAAATAAGGCATAATTAAGTTCATTTAATTTACAAGGGCCCAAGACCTAATGTGAATGTGTTAAACACATCACAACACTAAATCAAGGCAACACTATGCTCAACTTAATAGGGAGGGCCTAAACAAGTGCGAAAATGTAAGGGGATACATTTTCTGTCATGATATTAATTAATAGGTAAACAAGTTGTTTCTACAAGATGCAATGTTTATTTTATGTGTATTGAAATTTAGTTATGTTTACCCTCTCCATGATTTCACCTTAGAAACATGGATTGATCATTCAATATGATATTTGCATGTTGATTGTACTGACTAGTTTTTATCCAATTATATGTGGCGTATCAAATTTTAAGGTTGTATTGTCATCGTGCTTAGGTAGAAATACATTTAAAGTTAAACACAATCCTATAACAGGTAAAATCCAATTTATTGGAGGTCCCCACCCTAAAACCCAACCAACTCAAAATTGGATATTTCATTGTTTTGTTCATATATATACCAGAGAGAATTGTTATTTTCTCAAACTATCCAACAATCACAAAGGTTTCTAAAAATAAGTAGAGCTTGTAGAAAACTTTTGCAATGGTATTTTACAAAAAAACACCATTGATGGGTTAGGTATGGCCATATACACCAAACAATCAACTCAAAAGTAGTAATTGGCTTGAACTATAAATAATGAAATATCCATTGCCACCTTTGAATTACAAGGAGGCCAAAACCATCAAAAAGTGTTTTCATCGACCAGTAAACAACAGACCATCCAACACCTTGATCTCAAAAAACATAATATCATCACCATGGAAATGACACTGGAGAAGAATATATTGTTCTTCATCTATAATCTAAGATGTGAAGATGGATCTTAGCTTGAAAATTTTCTTATACTGTACAGGGAAAAAGCACAAAATTGTGTCATACTTTCAACCAACTTATCAACACAACTGAATTTAAGTATTTCTAACTAAAAATCAATTTTGGTCAAACATATGATCTAGTAAGATTCATTCTAGCTAAGTTAGTTAGTTCCACAACTTTTTCAACTAAAATTGTTGGCTAAAAATATATAGAACACCACTTTGAGTCCAATTTATCAAAAAAAAAAAAAATTATTTGAAAAACTTGAAGTTTCAATAACTCCTATTAATGTAAATAACATTTTTTTTAAATATAAAAAATACTCTTTTGTAGACCCATAAGTGTAGTTTTCAAAAATATATTTATTTTAATAGTTTAATTATTATTTATATTTTATATTTTATTTTTACTAAAAGTAGGTTATCAACACAAAATATTAGGTTCATTACCATGCCAAGGAAAAATACTAAAACTTATTACAAAATATTGAAAAAAATATGATGCACTAGATAAAAGAATCTATTTTAGGACTGATTAGGCATATTAGGAACAAGTCATTTGTAAGAGCTTTTTCTTTAAAAATTCTCTGATTTAGGCAATAATTAGCATTCATCTACATTTGTCATCCATTATATATGAAAATCTCATTGCTAGGCTTGACTAGTAACAGTCTGGTGCTTGTAGATCCACAATAAAAATATAGTCAATTGAATATTTACTTGCCAAACTCCATTGAAATTAGGTATAGTGTGCAATACTTGTAAATTGCATTTGTAGTTTTAGGTTTTCGCTGTAGTTAGATCTAGGGAGCTTCACATTATAATTTGAAGAATAGTTCTATTGTATGTCCTCATTTTATTTCTGTTGTTTGATGACAAACAAATTAAAAATTTTAACAATATGAATCATATTGCTGTTAGCCAAAACAAGTCAGCAAAGTGCATCGAGTTTTTGTGGAAAAATAAAACCATTATATTTATTATTATATTAAGATGAAACATTTCATTCCTTAAAAGTTCCTTGCATCCAATTAGATTGGATAAATTGAAAAATAAAAAATATATATTTATTTTTTATACAATATCAAAATTTAAGGTATAGTTGAAAAAAACTGCCAATTACTCACAAGTAAGTAACTCAAAAACTTACAACTGAGTAATTGGCAAAAAATTGCAAGGTTCAAAAACCTTGCAATTTTTGTCAAATTTTTGACTATGTGATTTTGCAGGAAAAAAGATCATTTTGCATTGTTTTTGAGTCTATTTTTTATTTTTACCAATAGGGGAATTTCAATTTGTAGTTGCATTGTGTTGCAAAATAATATTGGCCTGTCTACAATGAGCTTCACTCTCCTTGATACGAAACAGTGGTACTGATTGTGGTCTTTTGATTTTCTATTAGGGGTGTGGCCCAGGCCATCCAGTAGTTGCTACCAATTTGTAAAATTTGAAACAAAATTTGGGCTGCCAATATGATAGGAATTAAGGCACCCTTATATGCTGCAGAGCATGTTTTCAATTTTACCCTCCCTATTTCTCATTCTTCTTCCTGTACAATCTGTTGTAAACTATTATCATTGTTTCTTTGTGCTTGATCTTTTGAAGCTTCATTTTGATGCACTTCTTCGAGTTCATTTTCCAAGTATATTTTTCTATTCCATATTTTGTGGATATATTTCTTGTGTAGCCTATTTTTACCATTATTATGTGAAGAGAATAGTGAAGACGATGGGTACCGTATTATCTCATCCTGTAGCACTCTAGTAAGTGGATATAGCTATTGTATACTGTATTTTCTGTTTTTCATTGTCTTAATTTACTAAAGTCTATTTATATATACTGGGATTTTGATTATGGTCTGTTCAAGCTTCTTCTTTTGTGGTGATCCATCAATGATCCAGGGGGTCTATTTATGTGATCAAAGATTCTTACAATTAAGGTATCTCATGTACATCATTAATCAAATTACCAGCCTCATAATTTGGAAATGAAGATTAATCACCACAACAAACAAAAAGAAAAAAAATCAATGATATTCAAATCTTGTTAAGAAAATAAATTATTGAATTAATGTATAAATTTCTTCACAAAAAATCAACTTCCTCAAAATTTTGGTTTGAAAGTATTCGAAATTAAATCATATTGCACAAAGAAAATTCAAATTTAAAACCATGGACCTTAGCTTGGTTATAGAAACAACAAAGATGATAGGTACATGTGGTTCTTGCTCTCCATTATTGCTTGTCTTTAAATTTAAACTTGGTGTGTTTGTTTTCTTTGAACATAAAATCCTAAACTCAGAAAAAAAAACTACAAATTGACCATGTAATGCTACAAAAATAATTTCATCATCTCGTCATCCATTTGTGACCCACACAATGCAATTTATTTTAAAAGCTATAGGTTTCAATGCCACATTTGTGGCTGTGTCAAATGATTGGCTTTTATTCCATGCATTCCACTATGTATTGGGTCAAGAATTGGGTCAAGAGATAAAAAAACAATGGATTTTCCTATTTATTTTAAACCTTCTTTAAATCATCTTATCAAAACCTTTCTCATGCATGTTGATCAGTGTTGGAAAGGATCTGTTAATGAAGAGTCATGCAACTTCTTTAACAACAACACACACATTCAATGTAGTTTAGTATATGATAAAATTCAACAGAAATAAAATTTTAATGCAGTCATATCAAATAGTGTTCATTTGAATTGATTTAATTATGTAAGGTAAAGGAAAGATAAAATTATTTTATTAACAAGAAAAAAATTGTTTCATAAGGATGATGTGATAAAAATTTAATTCATGGATACTTTTAAATAAGAATGGTTTTCAATTTGAGAAAAAAGGAAAGGTATAAAAATTAGATACAATAGATTGAAGCATAAAAAATGTGTTTTTCCATAATTACTAAGAAAATGTAGGTAAAATATTTCATAGAATTAGAAATGGTATTATTGATGCAGAGTTTTATTTTATTTTATCAATTTATTATGTTATTTTCATATCCAAGTTTAGCTTGCTTAGGCTTGCCTTGGAGTGAAAGATGGGTATTAAGTTGTTGACATCTTTCATAAGAATTACTCAATTTTTTGAGGAATTGGTTGCATACACCACTTGCACCCTCTCACATATTATGATAAATATATATACTCATTCACTTACATTTATTACACAAGGAGGGCATTTTATAGCATGTCATATGGTAACATAACAAATCATCTCTTCACTAAGCATACTCTCATGTTTTTCTATTTCAAAGAATCTCAACTAAAATAATCTCATAAAACTACAATATGACAATGATGATATATAGAGAAACATAAGAGGAATACTTCAAGTAGTTTTCCAAAACAATGTATCAAACCATCATAAAAATTAAAACCTCCTATGTAAAATGAAAAATATCTTCTTCCAAGAAGAGAAGATAATAGCTACATTTTCACATCATGTTGTGTGCGTATAGTATGCTTAACAATTCCACTCCATAATCCAGTATCACTTAGCTATACAATTCAAGTCCACTCTTGTTATTCAAACCAATTCAAGTAGTTCAGCTCACTCTTCAATAACATGTAATATTCTCTGATGATCATCACTATCTAGTCTCCACTTACGACGTCCACATGCACGTAGAATTGGTTGAAGAGATAGTGCAGTAGCAATTACTAGGTGGCTATATTGATATACCTTGTTCTTAGGTTGATAATCAATGAAATGAATCCCATGCTGAATAATTTTGACTTGTTTGGGATATGTCCCTTGCATTACAACTGACCCTATGAGAACCAACGTTCTAAAGTAAGGCATAACATTTGTAGGGTCAATACAAGTAACAAAAAAAATAAAAATACATTCAATAGATAAATCATGCAAGAGCATCTATTTATTTAGTCAGACATGTGGGGAACGACATTCCATCTCTTGTTTCTAGGCTTTGCTATAACTACAAAAACATCTCATGCACCAAATTTACATGGAAAATTTGTAAAAAAAATAGAGTTCCACTATCATTTAAGTATACACAAATTTACTAAAAAAAGTAGCCAAATAAAATTTAATAAATGATTAAGTTACAAATTTACACAAGCTCATACATGCATAATATAAATATATATACATGTAAATACCTTTTTTAAGTAGTCCTGAAATATGGTCATAAGCAATTGAAATCAAAGGAATTTCTTCAAATCCTTCATCTTCATCGTATACGTCACTAACATCTAGTGGCATGAAATTCCACCACTGACATATCCTTGGTGTTGGTTGTTGCATTCATCATAGTTTTCTAAAATGTAATCATAATAAAGGCATGAGTAATCCATAGTGTGCAATGTCCACAGGAAACTATCTATACTCATGATAGAATGCAAAGATCTTGTTTTCTCCACCCTCTTGTATCCATGCATTGATCTTCTATCCACACCTACAAAACATAATTTTGCATTAAAAAATAATAATCAATATAAACATATTCAAGCTAAAATAAACAAACTTGAATGTACACATATATATATATATATATGTATATTTAAAGATTTAAATTCAAACAAAAACATACCTGATATCTACCAAAACACTCTATGTGGAATATATCGATTGGTTTCTAAAGATGTGTTGACCTCATTCGATGCAAAGTGTTTCTAAAACCATTCAACAACATCATGTGCATCTTTTATGCGATCTCCCTCATAATGCATTTGATGCATTCTTAGAGCACGTTTGATACAAGCTCCTACACCATCATGCTCAACCTTTCTATTCCCACTCTCAAATAAGCTCCCAACATGTGGTATGTTGTCATTTCGATGATCATGGTGCATCAAATGGCCTTGATGATTTGAATTTTGAAGTACATCACGTTCTGACTATACAAAATGCTTTTTAATTTTGACACCCTTGATTGCCAAATATTCAAAAAATTCTTGAAGCAATGATGTACAAATAGTGTGTCATGCTCTTTGTCATCACTAATATAGAAGTGATATTCTTTCTTAATGACTCGTGCCTCAGATGAAATATCAACACCATCCAAATCCACTTGTGCATGTCATAACACACTTGCACCATAATAGTGATCTACTTTGAAAAATAGTATTGTGATTGTATCTCTTTTTGATGTACAAAAGAGTAGTTCTCTTCAATATGAACTACTGATAACATTGTTCTAAGTGGGAAAGTATCTCTTAATGTCTGAAACTGTTGTGCTTGCCACTTAGAAAAGAAAGAATGTTGGATGTATGGATGTATAAATTTATGAAACTTTTCCTTAAATGTTCCCATTGGTATCTCCTCTTCTACATAATCTAACCTTGTTGATTCTTTTCCACTTTTAGTATGAAACTTGATGTACTTGTAACTCTTGCAATTTACTAACTTTATCAGGTTGGTATCTTCATCTCTCAAAGGTATTTTAGAAAAATTTCCATATGTTTCACAGACTCCTTTTATGCAACTAATTTGACTAGATGCATTATCATCATATGATTTATCACATAGGATGGATGCTATGAACTGACTTGTCCATCTACAAGGTGCATTCTAAAAACCATCATTTTCTTCTCTAATCTTTTGAAGCACCTCATAGTAGAGATCAAATTCAATATGATGACGACAACAACAAGTTTCAAAAACCTTGTTTGTCTTCACATAATATGGCCTTAACCTTTCAAATATTGTTTGCCAAATCTTTATATGTGGATTTGAATTACAAAACAACACATACATCTCATGTTTTGTTCTGTCTAACCAATTTTTTCTATGTAATTCATTATTATTGGGCCCAATTATGTTTCTGATAACATCTCTTCTATTTGATGAAGGATGAGTATGATCATTCCAAAAGCTTGAGATCAAGTTCCTAAAAACATCTTGAATTTTGTCAGATCGAGGAGTTCCACACATAATTGCCTAATTGTTTTCTTAGGTACTGTATCATTAAAAAAAACCTTTTTCACACTTCATTTGAGAATAATTAATATAAAATTAACTTAATTATGCCTTGATTTAGTGTTGTAATGTGTTGTACACATTCACATTGAATCTAGGGCCCTTTTAACTAAAATGTACTTAAATTGTACCTTATTTAGGGTGTTGTAAAGTGTTGTATTACACTTTCACACTCATTTATGGTTTCATTAATTAATTGTGGTTAATTAGAGCTTAATTGGCCCTTTAATTCAAATTGAAACCCTCTTAATTACACTTTCCAAAGGATTGATCCCAACACCCAATAATGATATTGCATAACATTTAATTTGGAAAATTTGAGGTCTTAGAAAATGGTGCTAGGACCCATCCACCTTTAGTGGTGAATGGGTCCTCTCCACATAGGACACCCCTTTGTTGGCATTTTTGACATAGATTTTTTATATTATTTCATCCCCTTAAAGCATGGTCCTAGAAGGTTGTGCTAGGACCCATTCGCCTTTAGTGGTGAATGGGTCCTCCTCACATAGGACACCTTTTTGAATTTAGTTGTGGTAGGATTATAATGATTTTCAATCCTAGATTTGGTGTCGACTTGAATTATTTGAATTTTGAGGTTAATCCCTAGATTTAGTATAAATATGAGGTTAATTCACATTGTTTCACCTAAGAAATTCTATGTGACTTCATAAGATCAAGAGAAAGAGCATTAGAGAGCATTTCAAGGAAATTCAAGGGTAGACTATCAAGAGTTTATTGCAGCAATTCAAGATCATTTCATCATGAAAAAGGCATAGTGCATTCAAGCATGTGGTTGAGCTAAGATTGTTGATGTAGCATTAAGGATTTATTTGCAAACATTGTTTCACATCTAATTTGAGATCAAGATCTACATTCTTCATGGCCACTTAATGTTAGTTTGTAGATTTACATTCCAAGACAACTTCCAAGGTATCAACATTTCATTGTTTTATGTCCATGCTTCAATTTCATTATTTCATCATTTGGTTTTGTAGACATCCAAATTTGGACACTTAATTTATCCAAATTTATCACTTTTCATCTAAACATCCTCTTATATGAGTTAATTAAGTAATATTACTATTATTTAATTAATAATTAAATACCTTACCCTCCTTAATCCCCTTTTCATCAAATGAATTAAATAAATATTACATTTATTTAATTCCTCACATGTCATTTTCATCTAATCCTAATCCATCTCCTAATCTCTTCATTAAGGATGTGCACATGCCTAATCCTTGATTAGGATGTGTCACATCCTCCAACTTTTGCAAGTTGGCTTCTAATAATCATTAACCCCTAATTATCCTCTAATTACTGATTAGTTAAGCCTAATGTACCTTGGTCAACTCTCCCCATCCCCCAAGGAATTTTTAATTCATTTTTATTCATCCAAGGCTCCTTTCTTCCCCATGTGAATTTTTAATTCACTTTTATTCCTCGTAGAATCCCCTTTTCCCATGCATCTTCTAGAATATTTGACTTGTCACATCAAGTCACATGTGACAAACTCCCACCTTTTTGGAGACCCTCTCTTATCCATTAGATTCTCCTAAGAATGTGAATCCAAGGCTCCTTTCTTCCCCATGTGAATTTTTAATTCACTTTTATTCCTCGTAGAATCCCCTTTTCCCATGCATCTTCTAGAATCTTTGACTTGTCACATCAAGTCACATGTGACAAACTCCCACCTTTTTGGAGACCCTCTCTTAATTCACATTTATTTCTCCAACCACTTTCTCTTTTCGCATGGAGATTTTTTTTAGGAATTCCAAAATTCCTCAAATGTCACTTTCATTCTCACTTGGGGACAAGAAGTTCATTTTTGAGGAAATCTTCTCACTCCCCAAGGTACTTGGAAGGTACGTGTCCTTCCTCCACATCATGTACTCTCCTTCCACATCACCTACACATCATCTCACCCTTAGCCACTTCACATTCCACATGTCAAAATGTGAGGGCTTGTGAGTCCTCAACTCACCTTGGCCCTTCATCTTGGCCTTGTTGGATAAATTTCAACCATTGAATTCTCTATAGAATTCAAATTCCTCTATAAATACCCCCTCCTCTAAGTCATTTTCAACTCTTAGTCATTTTGCAACTAAATGCTGTCATTTTGAACACTCAATTCACAAGCATTTCATTCATGTAGCCAAGCCATTTTAGTCATTTGCACTATCATCTAGTCCTATTGTCAATCTTGCATCAAGAGCCATCCAAGGAGCACACAAAGCAATCAAAATCAAGGGCCAACCAAGGAGTTTCAACAGCAAAGAAGGTATAAGCATATTACAATCTTTATTTTATCTTGTTTCTTTGCTTTATTATTCCTTAGGCTAATCTTGAGGTGTCCCTTTGTGCTTTTTTCCTCATTACATTTTAGTTATTTTTCATAGTTAGAACTGGACTAACATTTAGGATCACATTTCTTTACTATTTTTTTTTTCATTTTCGATCAAGAATAATATGACATAGATCCCCTTGATGCTATCATCGCTAGTAAGTTTTCTCCATCCACTTCTCGCAATCCAATCACCCCTTCAAGCCATCCCGTTATGACTTCATCCCTATCTAATCACGCTCCTTATGCTACCTTTGATAAGGGATGTCCAGTATCTTCCTCGTCTGCATATCTATCATATCCTTCATCTACACCTTCCTCTTATTTGACACCAGCATCCTCTTATCCTAATCTACCATCTCAATACTCTTATCATAATCCTGCACCCATGTCACACTATCCTAATCCTCTATACCAATCAACCCCATCAACTTACCCTAATCCAACATTCGCATCTCTCTATCTTGATCCAACATCCACGTCTTCACATCTTAATCCACCATCCCAATACCCTTACTACAATCTACCAGCCGCATCCTGTTGTCTTAATCCACCATCCACATATCTTAATTCACCATACCAATATCCCTACTTTAACCCTCCATCTATTCCTAATCCCCCATCTACTCCTAGTCTTACATCCAATCCCATTCCTCCATCTCACCCTAGGCCACCAATCCATAATCCTAGTCCTCCACCAATCCCTAATCCTCCATCTATTCCTATCATGCCATCTCAACCTAGAGCATGCAAGTTTCTCACTCTAGAAGTTCTCCAAGGACTTATAACAAAGAAGAAATCCCCCACTCCACACATTGTAGTCATGGAACCATTCCATCCCAATCCATCATCTATGGTCACTAGTGATGAGACCCCTCTCTAGTCCACACCTATCATTGACACTACCACCCCTAGCACCACTCAAACTGTCAAAACCATCACATCCTTGGAATCCACTGAGCCACCATCTCCTACTCTGAGATCTATCGAGCCAATCAAAGATAACCAAATCCAATCCACTCCTCCTACACCTAGATCCCCCAAACCCATCACAAATCTACAAATCCAATCCACTCTTCCCATTGCTAGTGATGACACACAAGTCCCATCCATTCCTTCCATTCCTAGTATCACCGATATCCCTTCCCTTGAACTTCATGAATCCTCCATCCTTCCATATCCCCCACTTGAAGAGTCCCTTCAAGACCCTATTATCATACCACCCACACAAGATGAGTCATTCCAAGAGCCTGATCCAAAGCATGCTAGCATATCCCCTTTTTCACATCAAGATCCTGTCAACCCATCTATCCCATCTCAAGATCATAATCTCCCATATGTTTCATCCCATGATCCCCTTCCATCTCATGAGCCTTTATCTCCATCTCCATCGCGTTATCCCTTATCGCCTACCGTCACAAATCCAAATCCTATCATATCCTCTAATCCCTCTCCTGATCCCTTACCAATCACTCCTTCTGATTAGGAAGATGCTGCTACCCCATCATCTCCATCTCATGATCCTCCATCACTGCCTATTCCATATCCCCTTGGTCCCCTCACATTCTTCCATGGTGGTATCCTTGAAGAAGAAAAACACAACGTATATACCACCCATCATCCTCTGCCTAATGATGAACTCACATCATGTTTTCAGAATAACAAAAATCCTATCATGGATCGAATGCTCAAGCACATGAACTATCAAGGAAAAGGTTTAGGCCTTCATGAGCAAGGTATTTTAGAGCCCATCCAGGTCAAAGAACAAATCTGTATGCAAGGTCTTGGACCTATTTCCCAAGACCCACAATATAAAGATGTTGGTACAACCTCTAGACGTCCTCAACGAGCCTCTTCCAAAAGAAATATAGGCTCTTCCCATCACTCCACCAGATCATATGCTGCCATCCCCCCTCCACTGTATCATATCAAAACCACTGTCCATATTCCTCCCTCATCTACTCCATCCATTTTGGGTCCTTATGTCCCTCCACCCACTACATCTGTTTTGGGCCCTTATATCCCAAAATCACCTCCTCCATCTCATCCTATTCATCCTTTCACCCATCCATTACCTATCCATGTTGCTCATCATAAACATCCCACTCTCATGTCCTCTAATTAGGATCAACAAAGGCACATACCCGCACATCCTCCCTCTACACATAATTCCCATA
The DNA here is from genome assembly GCA_007258455.2 of Sequoia sempervirens. Lineage (NCBI taxonomy): Eukaryota > Viridiplantae > Streptophyta > Pinopsida > Cupressales > Cupressaceae > Sequoia > Sequoia sempervirens. The sequence goes on from VDFB02371895.1 coordinate 72,009, forward strand.
ATCCTACCTCCATCGCTCCACACCATCCTTCTCCTTACACCCATCCCATTGCTATTAAAAGCACTTTGGATGCCAAAATAAAAATGCATCAATCTAAACATCCACATGAATCTAAAGCTTCTCATGTCCCCTCTAACCAACATGTTGAAGAAAAGAAAAATAAAATCCAAAATCAAAATCAAATATGTAGCCCGCAAAGGTCCACCAAAGCAAAGATCAAAACCATGTGGATCCCAAAGAAAAAAGATGCAACATGTTCAAATGAAAAATTTGTAACAACATCCAAAGTTGCTAATGGGTGATGCCACAATAGTGGTTTACACTTTTTGGGAGATCCTAATTTTTGCGGAAATTACATATTTTTAGAAAATATAATGATTTAAGCCTTGAAAAGTTCTATTTAAAGGATTCCAATTGAAGAGGCTTTGATCAAACCACCTTAGACCAATCCCCCTTGGATAGAACCCTGCTAGTTTTAAACCATACCTATAATGGAGTCTCCTTTACACCTATCAAAATGCTGATAAAAAACCACTTTTGATTTACCTTTTGGGGATCAAATGAATTCATTTAATTTTATTTTTTTGTAAGTATGTAGTCCTTATTATAATCTTCCAAAATTATAATTATAATTAATTTCATTTTATTATTATATTTATTTTTTATTTCTTGTGAATGTAGGTTTTCGAAAATCAAGCTCTTTTACTGTGTGTAAAAATAGTATATTATCAAAAAATTAAAATATGATTGCCTAGATATTGAAGTCCTTGATCAACAAAAAAAAATACATACATACAAAAAGTTGTGTTATATGGTTGTGCTATGTCTGAATTTTAATTGGTTGACTTCAAAACTTGATTAAGGAAAAATATTCAATAAAAAACTATCTAACCAAGTGGACGCACTAGATGTCAGAGTTAAAAATATAAATTTTAAAGAATTAGATTATTATCCTTCATGGAAAAAAAGTTATGCGTTATATGGTGAGCGTCACTTTTTAAAAATGTTGTTTTATGATTTTTTTTTTTGAGGGATGGAAAGAAGTGCAATCTAATTCAAAAATTTTGAAAAAAATATATTTAGAATCTACAGACAAAATGTCATGAAACTCTAGTTTGCATCATCTTCAAATTCCTCATGGTTTAGCCGCTATAGGTGCCCGAAAGTGAAGATTTAGTTAAAAAATAATTTCATTGTCCAGTTTGGCCAAAAATTGTAAACCACTATTGTGGGATCACCCTAATCCAAACGCTAATAATTTTCATCCACCCTCTCCTAAATCGGTTTTGGGTCCCTATGTCCTGAAATTCACTATCCCATCTCCTCCATTATCCCCGCATTCTCCATCCATTAATCCTCTTATCATTTCACATCCATCATCATATGTGTCAATGTTGGTCTTGAACTCACCACCCCATCACACACCTACCCCATCATTCTATCCATACCCTTTCCATCCCCCCATCCATTATCCAACATACCTACCCCATCAAATCCCTCTAATTCATCCTCTTGCATAATCCATTTATCCTAATACGGTTGTACCAATATCTAACAGTCACTTCGAACATGGGCTCTTAACACCTTGTATGGAACTTGATGCTTGAATCCTTCATCCATCTCCTTGTCGCATGTCTTCTAAATCCACTTATTTTCCTCTCTATCCTTATCCATCTCCTTCCGCATGCTATCCAAAAATTCAAACAAAATCCAAAAAAATTGAAAAAATCAGAAAAAGTCAAAAAAGTAAAAAAAAAAGAGTAAAGAGAAATAATTCTTCCAATGGTGAAAACTTGGAAAACAAGCACCTTGGATAAGTACCATGATGAAAACCTGGAAAACAGGAATCATGCGTAAATCCCCATTCGTCCTTTTCCACACTTGGGGGAAATTTCCTGATATGCATTTCCTCCATCTGCTATGCTTCCTGCTATGTCTTCCAACTCCCCATCCTTATCTTCCTATCCATCTATCCTAGCATCCCTTTCATCTCCCAATCCTTATCTTCCTATCCATTCAAACAATGTCTCCCATCCCTCCATCCTTCTTGTGATCTTGATCAAAATAGGGGCACCTATCTATGCATGCTTTGGACACCTCTTGGTATACATTCCCTTCCTCCAGGCTCTATCATATTCCTTAGTCACCCATCCTATCCTCCTCTAGTTATCTCCTTTATCTTCCCATCCACTCATCTTCCATCCCTCATGCCTCATCATACATGACATATCTAGAGTGGGGGCATCTACTTCCTTTGTGACATAGTCCTTGGATACATCATCTATCATAACATCCCTTCATCTTCCTATCCATCTACTATGACATCCCTTCCAAATCCCCATCCTTATCTTCCTATCCATCTATCCTAGCATCCCTTTCATCTCCCAATCCTTATCTTCCTATCCATTCAAACAATGTCTTCCATCCCCCATCCCTATCTCTCTATCCATTCTTTCATCTTTATCCTCATCCCATCTCACAATCCCTTGTCATTGGTATATGGATATAGGCCTCCCTCCATGCAACCTAATACCATCTATCTCTTATCATCACCATCACTTTTACTTCTTTTACACATATTTTCAATCTCCTATTATTTCTCATCATTCATCTCTCCATCATACCATCCTCCCAATTCATCTTTTGATAATTTGGATAACTATCCCTCCCTAAGCTTTGTGTAGTCACTATCATCCTATCCAATCCAATAGGTCTATCATGTCTCATCATTTCAGTCCCATCATTTTCATCTCATCACCCTTTATCCATTGTTTATCTTTGGCCTTTGGTCGAACTACATTGCCCCTGTGCTTTCACGTAGGCAAGGTTGATCATTTGATCCACCCTCGGGGCTCTGTTCATCCATTCCTTTATTGTCTATCATCGGTCTTTTCTTTTTTCCATCTGGTCCTTGTCATCCACCATCAGTCTTCATCGTCCTCTTTCTTCTTTTATCCATGGTCAGTCGACAGCCTTTTATCGAACTACGAGGGATCTGTGCTTTCACGTAGGCAAGGCTAATATTTGATCAGCCCCCGAGCCCCTAGGTCTTTAGGGTGTGTCAGTATCATGTCTTGTCTCCCTTGTGTCATGTCATCAATCTATGCCCTTATTTAGCTAGTTCTTAACAAACGAGATCCACTAGTATCAACAAATCTAATCAGTTTTGAATATCCTGCGTCATATCGATCTTTTAGTTTAGTAACCATCATTGGTCTCACTAGGATGCACCCTTCCTAACATACCTCATCAATCCCATCCATCCCCTTGATCCTATGGCAAAGGACATTTGAAATTGATTGTAATATTTTGATACTTTTGGCTTTTGTTTATCATCTGAGCTCCCTATCATCATTTGTTAAGGCTGCCATGATCCATCATATCATGGTGTGTTTTGATTGGTCAACATACGGGCATATTTTGATCTTTTTATTTCTATTTTTGTCTTCTTGGTTGCTCCATGTAGTACCAACCAAGATCCCCAAGGTCTTGTGTTACGTTGGGGCATCATTTTGTGCTTGTGGTTATCTCAATACCTGGCCCGACCAAGGTCTTTGTGACTTTGGGGTGTTGGGATAGCCTTCTTGTCTATTGTGTACATTAGACACGAATCGGCCTTGGTTCTCCATACCTTGGCATCTCGTGTCTTATTATATATCAAAACTCAGTGCTCCGAAGATGGAAAATTGTATTAGGATTGCATTTTATTTTCCATTCTATCGTCTTGCATGCATCCCCCATCCTCTCATCTATCAAAATCACCCCATCCATTCCATTTAGCCTGAATCATCTAATTGTATCCTTGGTCATGTCCCCAACCTTGTTACAAGCCTCAATCCAATCATCCTCATCATCACCCTCATCATTGGGATGTATTCTTCCCTATCCTTTGGTGTTGTTTTGGGATGTATCCTTCTCTCATCAACAACACTTTCATCAACACTCATCAGAATGTATCTTTCCCTATCCTTGTGTTGTTTCAGGATATATCATTCCCTCATCGACGACACTCCATCCATCATCCACCCATTTTCGCTTGTAGCTTGACTGGGTCAACATCATCTTCGTCTTTGCATCCATTTGTGCTTCCCAACCTCCTATCGCCTTTTCATCCTTTCATATCCATCCCTTTGCATCCTCTTCCTCATCTCCCATTTCATCATCTCATCCATTTCGAGAGCACATCTGTGCTCTATTGAACCCGCATGTCCTCTCGAGGGGGCATCCTCAATCCCTAATCTTCATCTTCACCCCCATTTTTTTTTCCTTCCTAGTCACTCCTTTGAATGGTGAGGCATCTTTTCAATCTAACCATCTCCTTTTGGGTTCTATATTTTAATATTCTTTGAAATGATGCTACTTCAACACCATCTCAAAGAGGGAAAAATGTAGACATCCAAATTTGGACACTTAATTTATCCAAATTTATCACTTTTCATCTAAACATCCTCTTATCCGAGTTAATTAAGTAATATTGCTATTATTTAATTAATATCCTTAATTCTAAGGTATTTAATTAATAATTAAATACCTTACCCTCCTTAATCCCCTTTTCATCAAATGAATTAAATAATATTACATTTATTTAATTCCTCACATATCATTTTCATCTAATCCTAATCCATCTCCTAATCTCTTCATTAAGGATGTGCACATGCCTAATCCTTGATTAGGATGTGTCACATCCTCCAACTTTTGCAAGTTGGCTTTAATCCTCATTAACCCCTAATTATCCTCTAATTATTGGTTAAAGCTAATCAACCTTGTCAACTCTCCCCATCCCCCAAGGAATTTTTAATTCATTTTATTCATTCAAGGCTCCTCTCTTCCCCATGTGAATTTTTAATTCACTTTTATTCCTCGTAGAATCCCCTTTTCCCATGCATCTTCTAGAATATTTGACTTGTCACATCAAGTCACATGTGACAAACTCCCACCTTTTTGGAGACCCTCTCTTATCCATTAGATTCTCTTAAGAATGTGAATTTTTAATTCACATTTATTTCTCCAACCACTTTCTCTTTTCCCATGGAGATTTTTTTTAGGAATTCCAAAATTCCTCAAATGTCACTTTCATTCTCACTTGGGGACAAGAAGTTCCTTTTTGAGGAAATCTTCTCACTCCCCAAGGTACTTGGAAGTTACATGTCCTTCCTCCACATCATGCACTCTCCTTCCACATCACCTACACATCATCTCACCCTTAGCCACTTCACATTCCACATGTCAAAATGTGAGGGCTTGTGAGTCCTCAACTCACCTTGGCCCTTCATCTTGGCCTTGTTAGATAAATTTCAACCATTGAATTCTCTAGAGAATTCAAATTCCTCTATAAATACCCCCTCCTCTAAGTCATTTTCAACACTTAGTCATTTTGCAACTAAATGCTGTCATTTTGAACACTCAATTCACAAGCATTTCATTCATGTAGCCAAGCCATTTTAGTCATTTACACTATCATCTAGTCCTATTGTCAATATTGCATCAAGAGCCATCCAAGGAGCACACAAAGCAATCAAAATCAAGGGCCAACCAAGGATTTTCAACAGCAAATAAGGTATAAGCAGATTACAATCTTCATTTTATCTTGTTTTTTTGCTTTATTATTCCTTAGGCTAATCTTGAGGTGTCCCTTTGTGTTTTTTTCCTCATTGCATTTTAGTTATTTTGCATCATCAATATAGGGTAAACATTTAGGATCATAGGTTTAATTACCTAAAAGGGTTTTGACTTAGACAAACCCTTATTCACTATCAATCAACAATATTTTCTCCTTTTGAATGTGTGCATACATTGCAAAGAACAAAACCCAAATTTTAGTTTTTGGAACCCTAACAGGGACCCATTCGCCACTAAAGGCGAATGAGTCCTTTGTGACCTAAAAATAGCCTTCTTGCAGCAAGGTACACATAATTCTAGCCTCTCAAAACTTCCCTTATTATTGCTATAATAGTGAGGATTGATTTCTGATTGTTATTAGCATCATATCATACACATAATTGTGTGTTTGATAGTGAGAACTTCATTTTGGTGAGCCCTACCTTTTTCTATGAAACATTTTGGTGAACTTGAATGCAAGATCAACAAACTAATAATCAAGTGGTTGCTATAAAAATGATTTTTTTGTTTGGGGATAAGCATAGAGAGTTCACCCCTTTACATGATACCCTTCATAATATCATGCTACAACTTGTTGAAAATAACATGCTTATGTTACCTCCTATTAGAGAGCATGATCCTAATATACCATTGCCCAAAGGCTTTCACCGAAACTCTTATTGCCACTATCACCAACAAAATGGACATGGTACGAAATATTATAAGCATCTTAACATCTTGTGCAAGACCTTATTGACAATAATCAACTTCAAATAGGAGGTGTGAATGAGCAAGGTAATACTTGTCTGTAGCTCCTCCTAACCAAAACTTATAAATCTTTACCAATCCCATGTTGAAGCACATTATTTCATTTGTCAAAGTTAGTGAAACAAAGAATGATTTGATGAATGTTGACATGGATGATGAAAACTTGAAAGATAACAATGAAGAACAACCAATTAAAATGGTAGCATTTATCAAAGCTATACCTCATAAGGGCTCAACTAAAAAGCCTCTTGATATTGCTTTCTCACAAAATGACATACTTAAATGTGCACCTGATGGTCCTCTTTACATAGCTAGTCGAATCAATGATAAGCCCACTAATGTGATATTAATTTATCCTGTCTGTGGAGAGAATGTGATCATTGAAGAATTCCTATTTGTGCATGAACTATATCAAGATACATATGATAAACCGAAAGCATGAATCAAGACGCATAATGGTTTTTCTTGTCCTATGATTGGCTCAATAGATCTCCCTTTAAAATTTGGACCAAAAACATTAAATGTCTCATTCACCATCATACCACAATCAGACCAATTTTGTGTGAAGTTAGGCTATCTGTAGCTTTGGTCCATGAATGTCGTCCCTTCGATTGTGCATAAATGTCTAAAGTTTCCATTTGGTAATGATATCTTTACTATGCATCATAGTGGATTTAATCCTGCATCGACCTAAGGGAAATTTTAATTAGATTTCTTTTGGCCCGAGCCTATGGAACCTATTATTAGACCTTGTGAGGACTTCTTTTTCAAATCATATCAAAATTTTAAGGCAAATCGCATAGCAGAGTTATCCCTCTGAAACATGCCTCAACCGATGACTGAACCACCTATCCTTGATGAAACAATGATTGAACCGAAATTCCTTCCAATCATCCAATAGTAACCTATAAAAAATCCTCCTCCAATTCCTTATAAGAGACCATGAGATAATGTAAGTAATCCTATTATCCCTCCTAAAATCAAACAAGTATATAAACCTAAAGAGAAAGTGGTTGAAAAACCTCTTGTTATTTTTTTTGTTCCTCCCAAGGAAAAGAAGGAAACCATGATTGATAAACCAACTCTTACACAAACAAAAATTTACAATATATTAAAATGAAATCAAAATTCTAGAGAGCGTAGGTTTAGACATTGTGTTATTGCTTGTATGTTACAGACTAAAGAAGACAAGAACAACATAGAAAATCAACATTCAAACTTACCTGAAGTAATGCATGATGACTCTATACCCTCATTGCAACATAAACAAGAACCTTCTATGGAAATTCTCATTCGACCTCCCATTGTGATTAATCTAGATGATGACATTGATATTGCAAAGATTGATGAACAAGTGCATAATGAGTTGAATACATTGTTTTCCTCTTCTATGATCTTAAATGAAAAATCTCCTAAAAAGAGTGTTGAACTTGGTGCTTCTCATAGTTTGACACTTGCCATTGTCCCTTTGGCTAGTTTTCCGCCTTTCGTTTATACAGACCAAGATTGGGATGTGGATGACCTACTCTAGGTTGACTTGCATGTGCCTTACTAGTCTTTTGCTTTTTCATATTTCTTTATGTGATTACATGTGCGTAATGTGATCCCCCATGATGTTTCATTTGATGTATCTTTCTCTCTTTTTGTGCATTCCTCTATATGTACCTACATTATTCTCTATGTTGTAAACATATTTTTCTTGTTTTTTCCTTTTGGAGATGACGCAAGGCGTCGAGACATTCAAGTCTCTTCCATGTTGACCCAAAAGCTTTTCCTTTATCTTTTCTTTTGTCTTGTGTTTTCCTATCTTGGAGACATTACTCTTGGAGACATTAGGTGTAATTTTCCCCAAGTTAAGACCTTACATGAACTAAAGAAAAAATTCTTTGAGCATACTTTACACTATTTTGCATATGTACAATTTGTTCATGAGTTTCAAGTATATGAAGCTTTTCTTACCTCATGAGGCTCGAAGTTCACTGTTGTGTGGCACCTTATCAAAGCTTTCAGGAGGTATAGCTTTGGTATGGTTGTATGTATGGGAGCTGAACTTAGGCGTTACTTTCTCATGGCCACTTTCTTGTCTATGTGAGCACATATTGGTTGCATGTGTATGCATCTTGTTGGGGGCTCACCTAGTGGACAACATGAGGTTTCACTAGCCTTTGTGAGCATGCATTTGGTTTGCATAGTGGACATAGTGTTCCGCTTGTAAAATTTCTTAGACAAATAGATTTGATGTGATCCACAACATCTATTTTGTTTTTGTTTTTGTTTCTTCTCATCTTTGGCAGTGTATTCTTGGTCTCATTATTGCTCCTTATACCATTTTTCACTTGTGTTCTTTTGTGCCTATGTTGGTTTTCCATAGGATCTTGATCCTGAGGGCTTGCGCAAACCTCTAGGTCATTGTCATCCTATCTTACTAGCATTGGCACATTAGGACCCCTCTTGATGTAAGTTTTCTCTACTTTAGTGTGATTTTGAAGCAAGTTCCTCCTCTCACTAAAATGGGGGCTAAATGTAGTATAGGAAAATGTATCCCTCTACATTTTCACACTTGTTTGGGCCCTTGTGAAATTAATAGACTTAATTGTGCCTTATTTAGGGTGTTGTAAAGTGTTTTCTTACACTTTCACACTAATCTAGAGTTTTATTAATTAATTGGGATTCTTTATGCCTTATTTGGCCTTATTTTGCATCCACAAGCCTTAATTAATGCAACTTTTTCAGGATGATCCTGACATATATCAAGTGACTAATCAAAAATTAATGATTTTGGATTGTATGGCCCATATTTAGTGATCTGGGACTCATACGCCACCTTGGGTGTATGGGTCCCACCTAGGTTTCGGGGCTTCTATCTGGATTTCACTTTAAACTAAGCATTTCTTGAAAAATGTGTCCCAAGCTTAACCTAATGGGACTCATACGCCACAATTGGCATATGAGTCTTGCTTATCTTAGACCTAATTTGAATTCAAATTCTTGGGGGTATTTTATTCTCCTAGATCTAATGTTGGCTTGTAGTGTTGTAATTTTGAGAAATTTGGCATAAACAAGTATAAACACAAGGTTATTTCACTTATTTTCACTTAAGACTTTCATGAGAGCATTCCCTATAGAAAATTTAAGTTCACAAGAGCATACAAGTGTTTACAAGAGAATTCAAGAGCCTTCAAGAGCTGATTATCAAGCATTTTGGAGTAGTATTCAAGTATCAAGCATCATGTTAAAATCATCATGCATCATGTTTGTTTTTGAGCTAACATTTGTGATGTAGGGTTTCATGATTCAAGCAAGCATTCAAGTCAAGATCCATATTCATGCTAGTCATTTCATACATGTTTACAACATCCTATTCAAGGGTTTGGTGAGTTGTAGCATATCATTTTTTTCATTCATCATTCCTTGTTTTTATTTCATTTCATTTCAAGGTTTGATTACCAAAGTGGGGTTTGACCAAGGAAAACCCCTATCCACTAACAAAACAATAATTTTCCCTCTCTTTAGTGTGTGATTTGCAGATTTAGGTTGAAGAAACATTGAAGAGCAAGATTGGAAAAAGTTGTCAAAGTTGTGACCTTGTTTAGAAGATCACTAAAAGAAACCTACAAAGTAGAATTCAACATTTCAGATCCAGAAATCAGGTTGAGGAAGAGTAGAGATAGGAGAGAAGATTCAGATCTTGACCTTCCAAAAATGTTGAGCAAGACTAATACACCACTTTTGGCGTATGTGTCCTAGTATAGTGATTTTTCTAGATTTCAAGAGTTCTAGACTTGTCACCACCAGATTTTTGTTCTTGCCCAAAAACCCTAATTTGGGACTAAATCACCTAGCCTAGCATATGAGTCTCGGTGTGCATTAAGATCAACATTTTCAGCATTTCAGACCTTGTTCCAAGCTTCTACAGGTTTCCAGGTGCACCCCTCTAATTTTTGAGTTTATTATTTTGATTTGCATTCATTTCTTGGTCATTCATTTGGGTTTTACATAGCATTAGGTTTTGTCATTAGATCTTGCATGTTACTAGTCTTTCCAAGCCCTAGCTTGGTGGTGAACTCCCCTTTAGTCTTTGAACATACCCTAGGACAACATTTTAGTAGATCTCTTTCCCTTATTCCATCCTTGGATTGAGATATCTAAGGTTTTCTTGAGTGAAACTAAGTGAAATAGGCTCTTATCCTTAGTTCCATCTCCCAAAAGGTGGAACCCCTATTATTTTTTTTCCATGATGAATCTGATTTGAATAGTGACACTGATGAAGAGGAAGAAAATTTTGTAAAGAAATTAAAGAGAGGTACTAGAAAGTACAAAGGTAAGCTACCTTTCAAATGTTTTAAGTGTGGAGAGGTTGGTCATTTTCCTTCAAAATGTCCCTTAAAATATTATGATAAGAGAAACAAAGAGCATAGAAGAAATAAGGTTAAGAAGAGCCTATATTCCATGGAAGATTAATTCTCTATATAAGAGGATGATTCTAGTGATATGAATAATGAAGATGAAGTCCTTTTCTTGGCTACCAAGAAGACTGAAGGGAAAGAAAAAGATCCAAGTGTTGTGTGTATAATTTTTCATGTAAAAGATGAGGATAATTCTATGTTTATTGATAGTAGTTGTTCAAACCGCATGACAGAAGATAAGAACAAGTTTATCAATCTTGTGAAGTGGAATGGTGGCATAGTCAAGCTTGGAGATGATACTTGTGTGTAGATTTGTGGAAAAGGTTCAATAAGTATTGATGGAAAGAGTAGAATGAAAGATGTTCTTTATGTTAGAGGCCTCCAGTATAATATTGTTTTTTTTTTAAGATAAAAGGAAAAAAGCCTATAGTTATATATATATATATATTTATAAAGCTTAAAAGATTACAAAAATGCCAAAATTATAGTACTGGAATTGGGATATATGAACCATTATCAAAATGCCCCATATATTGGCAAGTGTGGAAATATCAATAACATTATCAGAAGCCCCATAAATTGATAAATGCGACATTGACAGATTTAAATCATCATCAAGATTTAGTAATTAATTTTCTTTACATAGTAGAAGCTTGCATCCAAACATGTTTTCCAAAATTTCCCATGACATGTCAACCCAAAATAAGCTCCTATATCTAGTATTCTTTGAATATTTTGAGCTTTTATATAGACATGTATATCAAAAACCCCAAAAGACCATAAATTATATCAATTTTGACATAAGAGGTAAAGGGAATATGTGCATCATTCTTCCATTGAACCTGAGTTTGCAGAGGTATCTACCCTGCCAAAGTTTACATTAAGGCCATTACCTCCTTTTTGTTCGCCAACCTCCATTGTAGCATTATTTGCTGAAGCTTCCTCCCTGCATATATTTAGATCAAAAGCATTTTGACCCTAAGCTTCACCCACTACTGTACCCTCTAGAGAAACCGGTATATCCCTGGCTAAACCCATAGCTCTAGGACCATGTCGAATGTGATGCAATAGGATGAAAGAAACTGCAAAATATTTCTCCTTGCATTTTTCCACCATCACATGACCAAGCTCTTCAGCGTGGGTGTTGAGAACCCTATACAATGTCCAAGGATCATCATTGTGAAGGCCTTTTTTAATTGCTCCATAGACCTCTCTATATGCCAATTTTTTCCTAAGATAATATTTTGGAAAAAGGCCACCAATGTAAGCCTTTCCTTTCTCCAATTTGTAAGCTTGAGACACCTGAAGGAGCTCATTGTCATCTAGGTAATTTAAAGATACTGACTCTTGAACCGCAATTGAAAGAAATTCAAAGGATTGCACCAAATCCATGACATTTGACAAAAAAATAGAGAGAAGTTGTATAGGGAATAGCAACCTGGGGGAATCCAGACATAATACTTCATGGCCTATTACAGTTTTAATGCCATTCAAAAGACTTGGACATGACACTCTGAAAACCTTTGACAGCTAAAATTTTGTTGCCTCATTTGAAAAAGGAAGCTCTCCCTCTCTGATTTGTACTTCAATCCTGAAGTTTTTGTGTAAGTATTCCATCCTATGTTGACACGCAACACATAAATGACCTTTGATACTTAACCATCGTCGACCCAAAACTAAAAACAACCAATTTGGAGAACCCAAATGAAAAGCCAAAGCCTTCCCCTGAATTTCAGTTATGCAAACCCAATGTAAACAAAGAAACCTACAACTTGAAGATGCACAATTTGGAGAACAATTTGGAGGAGAAAAGGAAGATTTACCCTTTACATAAAGCCCTTCCGCTAGCAAAAACCTACAATGCCATTGACAAACCTGCAATAGACCTTGAAGACCAAATAACCAAACTACTTGCAACGAATAGCTTTCCATCTTCTTATAAAACGATCAGTTTGTACAATGGATGCTAGAAATCATCATGAATGCAGGTTGCAAGAAACCTGATAGAACCAAACTAACTCCACCCTGAATTCACACAAGGGAAATATTTGCAATGGTTTAAAAGATATCCATAATTATTACAATTAGTACGATGTTAATACACTTGGGCAGGTGCGTATTACACTTGTAATTATTAAACATGACTGCCTTTCAAAAGTTTTCAACTTGCGACTTGATCAAATCTCTATCAACTGCCATGTGTTAAGAACCCAAAATATTTTCCAATTTTGAAAGGACTTGACTTGTACGAATATTTAATGCATTTGATCACATTGACACAAAATATTTTGAAAGAGGCATGCCAAAATTAGGAAGTACCACATGCCAAATATTTTGAAAGAGGCATGCCAACATTAGGAAGTACCACATGTGTTCCCAACACACATACCATGTAGTGCAAATGGATATATGCTTGTACAATTCTAATGAATGTGTACAAGCTGATGATGTAGCCAAAGGAAGTTAAGAAAATAATTCACCAAGTTCCAACACTCCTCCAAAGCTTCAACGTGGACAAGAAAAGAAAGCAAGCAACATTTAAAATACCCTCCTTGACAACAACGTGGACAAGAGGAAAAAAATTTGTTAGATGGAAACAATCCTGCACAAAACAATAACCGTTAGAGATTTCAAAATTTTAATTACAAAAATCTGATTTATTTTTTGAATTTCCAATTGATCACTTGGTCAGAATGAAAGCCTTTTGATTGAACAAATTCAATTGCACTTTGATGATTTATCACATTAATATATCCTTTTCCCATCTCTGTCAATAATGCAATGCAACTCATGTGTAATTTTACTTAACCCTGCTCATCATCTTAACCCTTTCATGTCTCTGTCAATAATGAATTGCAACTCATGAGTGATATTGTTTAACCCTACCTCATAAGTTATCTCCTCCTGATCTTGCTCACAATCCAAATTTTCAAATTGATCTGCTAATTGATTTCCTTCTCTATAAGTATGTGTGATATGAAATTTTTCCAAGGCATCTAGTAGCCTCCATACCTGAACAAGAAAATATGAGATTTTCCAACTATAATGTTTCCTGGTTCTACAAGCATTTATGATTATTTTACAATCACCTTCAACATGAAGCTTTAAGCAATTCAAATTTATTGCCATTTGTAATCCTAACAAAAGGCCTTGAACTTCTGCAATATTATTTGTTCCTGATGGTAGTTTGAATGATCTTGCTTTAATTAATAAACCTTTTGAATTTATCAACACGACTCCTGCACCTGATTTCCTAGGATCACCTTTAGAGGCTCTGTCAAAATTCAACTTGACAAAACCAATTGAAGGTGGTTTCCATATTACTATTTTTCTATCAACTTTGTTGACAATAGGAACTTGTAAACTGCCTCTAAAAGGAATGACCAAATTATGCCAAATCTTTAACTGCCTCGAATCCCAATCTGTGAAAATTGAATCAACATGTTTAACATTATGCAAAAAAGAATTAACTAGTTCACATATTGAAGTCTCTAATTTGTGAAGCATTTGCTCAATATTTGAAGTTTGCTTGTGAAATATCCTTTTATTTCACTCCCACCAAATAGACCAGAAGACAACAGAAGGAATAATTCTCCAAAGACAAGCATATGATGATGATTGATATAGAAGGGGCCAACTTGATATGAGATCCCAAAGTGTAGCTAGAATAGGAGCATACCAACTTGATTTTTCTTGAATAAATTTCATACAATCGTTTGCAAAAGAGCATTGTAGAAAAAGGTGATTAACATCTTCCAAAGCTGATTCGCATAACACAAAATTAAAAGGATCAACAATTCCTAAACTGTGCAATCTTGAACTTGTTAAAATCTTGTTTGTCAATGAAAACCAAGTAAAACATCTAGCTTTTGGTAGAATTGTAAAATTCCAACAAAAAGAGAAGAGTCCCTATGGACTTGACTGGACCTCTCTATTCATTAAAGCTTTGTAACCCAATTTGATTGTATAATGACCCAATTTTGAGGGAGCCCGAATAAGTATATCATTAGCATTATGAACAAAAACAACTCTACCAGGTAGAAAATTATTTAGATTTGTTTGTTGAACCTCAGGCAGTAAAGGAGTTGCAAATCATTTCCAAATCACTCTTCCTGTCAGAATATCTAAATCTTGAATATAATCACTTACTTTTGATCCCCAAATTAGAATTATATGTTGATGTATTTGATGGAACTCTTGTATTGTATTCAAAGGTAGGTGCCCTTTCCATGAGTCTACCCAAAAGTCTGTCTTCTCACCATTGTTAATCTCCTATGTAATGTAAGGAATAATAACTTTTCTGCAAGTTAACAAAAAATTCCACATAACAGAACCTAATATTGTTAATGTGATTAAAATATGCAAAAATGGTTATAATATCTTATTCAATAAAAGTGGATGTGAAGTTAGAAAAGAAACGTCTAGACAATTGGTTGTTAAAGGATCTAATATAAGTGGTGACATATATAATCTAAGGGATGTCAATGGAATAACTTATATTTTGGGACAAGCAAGTGAATGTTGTCTATGGCATAGAATAATGTGACACATTAAATTTGACAATGTTGTGAAGAGTAGCTCATTGCATGCGGTAAGAGATATACCTAAGATAATCAAGCCTGCAAGTACAATTTACAAGGAATATTAGTTTGGTAAGAAAATGAGGATAAGTTTCAAATCTAAAGAATATTATTCTTGTAGACCTTTGTATTTAGTGCATACTTATTTGTACAATGAGAATAAAAATTCTAAAAGAAGGGTATTTGATGCATTTTATAGATGATTTCAAAATTACATTCATGAAAGATAAATCTAATGCTTTTAATTGATTCAATATTATTAAATCAATTACCTTGACAATAAAATGAATGAAAATATCAAATTTTAAAGGTCTAATAGAGGAGGTGAGTTTACTTCAAATGAGTTCAATGATTTTTGTGAGAAACATGAAATAAAAAGGAATCTCTCTGTTGCTAGAACCCCTTAGTAGAATGGGGTAGTGGAAAGAAAGAATAGGACTATTCAAGAGATGGCAATAGCCATGATGATGGAAGAAAATCTTTCTAATGTCTATTGGAGAGAGGCAATTCATATTGCAGTATATGTTCAAAATAGAAGATTGTTAAGATTGAATAACACTAAGACTCCTTATGAGTTATGGTATGGAAGACCTACAACTATCATGTATTTTAGAGTATTTGGAATCAAATTATATATCAGGAGAGATGAAGATGTGTTAGGGAAATTTTATTCAAGGGTTGATGAAGGTATATTTTTGGGATATTCATCTTAGAGTAAAGAATATAGATGTTACAACAAAATATTGGAAAGAATAGTTAAAAACACTAATGTGAAGGTTGATGAAGATTTACATCATAATTTGAATGACATTGAGGATTGAAGATTTTATGCACCTCCTTATGGAGAAGAAGAAGAAGAAGAATTTGAATAGAAAGAAGAGACAATAGAAAAGTATAGCCAGACCCCTGCAAAGTATGTTCAAATAAATCATTCAGAAGGTCAAATCATTGGTGATAAGAATGAAGGAGTATTGACTAGAAGAAGGCTTACAAATGCAAATGAACAAGTAAAATTTTATTTATTGTAAAAGGCAAGACCTAAGACTTTTGTGGATGTTAGAAAGGATGAAGGATGGATGTAAGCAGTGGAAGAAGAGTTGAATCAGATTAAGAATTAGATTTGGAAATTGGTTCCAAGGCTCATGGACAAAAATGTGATATGTAGAAAGTGGGTTTTCAAGAATAAATTGAATGAGGAAGGAGAAGTTGTATGAAACAAGGCTAGACTGGTTTGTAAAGGCTATTCACAAGTAAAAGGTATTGATTTTGATGAGACTTTTGATCTGGTTGCAAGTATGGAGGCAATCCTAATGTTTCTTTCTTTTTCTACGTACAAGGAAATCAAGGTTTGTTAGATGGATGTCAAATCAATTTTCTTGAATGGAAATTTGGAAGAAGTGTACATAGAGAAACCAAATGTATTCCTATTATCAAAAGAACCAAACATATTACGTAGACTCAAAAATTATTTTTATGGTCTAAAAAAAACTCCTAGAGCTTGGTATGCAAGGCTGGATAATTAAGTTTGCTTTAGAAAGGATTCAAGAAAGGTACCATAGATAGTAATCTCTATTTCAAAATTAAGGATGAAAAAATCTTGATAGTTTTTGTGTATGTGGATGACATAATATTTGGTGGAAATGATGGGATGTTTGAGAAGTTTGCTGAAGAGATATAAAAACAATTTGAGATGTTTATGATTGGTGAGTTATATTTATTTCTTGGTATTCAAATTTCTTATCAAAATGATGGTATATTTATTTCCCAAGAAAATTATTCTGAGGAGATGTAGAAGAATTTTGGCATGGAATATTGTAATCCAGTTAGTACTCCCATGGTTATCTGTTGCAATTTCAGTAAAGATGATGATTCTACCTTGGCTGATCAAAAGCTATATAGATATATGATTAGAAGCCTATTGTATTTAGCTGCTTCAAGACCTAATATTATGCATGTAGTGTGTTTAGTGACAATATATCAAGCTAATCCTAAAGAAACTCATGTGAAGGCTATCAAAATGATCCTCATATATTTGAAGAGTACTTTGGATTATGAATTGTGGTATCCAAAAGGTGATGACTTTGATCTAAGTGCTTACATTGATGTTGATTAGGCTGGTTGTATTGATGATAGAATGAGTACAAGTAGTGGTGCTTTAATTTTAGGAAGCAAATTGATTTCACGACATAGTAAGAAACAAGATTCAATATCTTTATCAATTGCAAAGGTAGAGTATATTGCTATAACATCTCATTTTACACGTGTTGTGGATGCATCAAACATTGAAGGATATCAAGATACAATATGATGAGCCTATTCCTATTTTGTGTGATAACACAAGTTCTATCAATATTTCCAAGAGTCTAGTGATGCATTCTAGAACCAAACATATATCAATCAAGTATCACATTTTGTGATATTGATCCATTGTTAAAATTTTATTTTTATTGTTATATTTTTAAATTTATACAGTTTCTCCGTCCTATACCATCCCTTTATCCATAAAACATATTATCCCATATTTCTATAGCTATTTGATCCTTCATTTTCATCTCCCACCCTTATCTTCTCTCTTACAATTCATAATATTTCCATAGCCTTCTTTTGTTACTTTCAAACATACATCAATCTCTTTACATTTTTTTTTTTTTAAATTATACCTTATTAAATTCCTTTACATACATACATAGAATTCCTATTAACATCTTTCAATTTTTTTCCTTTATCCTTTTCCACCTTGCCTTTGTCCCTTAAAATCCTACTTTATCTTCTCCAAGGTTTACTTCCCAATTTTCTAATTGAATACTCATTTTTTTCTCTAAACCTATGTTTTATCTCCCTTTTTAAGTATAGTTTTGTTCCATGCCATTTTTATTTGAACCCCATTTCTCCATATTTTCTTTCCAATATCTCTATCTATTCATTCTTATTTGCATTTCCCTCTTTAACAATCTCCATAAACTCAACAAGGTTTTCAAATATGCATTGAATTTGTGTCATTTCTTAAATTAGGTTTTGTCTTATATTATTATACATCCTACATTTCAATGTATTTTTTCGTTAAATCACATAAGGAGATTGAATAAGGTAGTTTCTCGTTTAATAATTAGATTAAAGAGATTTTTATATATTTTCACATTGCATGTCAAATATGGAAAAAATATTGAATAATCAAATAATGTGATCTAGTTAGAAAAAGTGATACAAATCATAAAAGAAAAATCCTTAATAAATTTTAACAAATTTTGATACAATGGAATAGACCACCCTACAACTCATCTAGAAGACTAAATCACCCTATAGACAATCACTTCTTTATCAAAGTATCATTTTTTTTACTTTTAATTCTAATAGGGTATGGTGGGTCCTTGTCAATTTTAAAGTTCTAAACACTCAAATATTATCAAACCTTTAGGTGAAATGTGGCAATTTATTATTTTTTTCTATATTTTTAATCCAACAATTCATTAAATTTATTTAATTTTCATTTAATATATTTACTAAAGAATTATATTTTTTTTAAATAAATGACAACTTTTTTAATAGTTAGCTTTAAATCCAAATGCATAAATTTCTAGCAAACAAGAGATTTTATATATCTAGAGACACTTTTAAAAAAATAACACTTGATAAGTACAAATAAAATACACTTCAAAAAGTTCTAAAAGTATATATAATAACTCTTTAACTAATTAAATTGTTTAAAAATAGTTTAATTTTTTTTTTTAAATAAAATAAAATATTCTTTCAAATAAATATACTATTTTTTTTTAATTATTGAGATACATGTATTATAAATATCTATAATCAAGATATCTATACTAATTATTAACACATTCTTATTCATACCATTACACTCCATCAATTACACATTTGAACATAATAATTTTTTTTTAATTGAATTCTATAAAACATTAATGGTTGAAAAGCTAAAAACTAAAAATATGTTTAAAATTTTAAAAATTATATAATTTAAAAGTCATGTTATTTTGTGTTTAATAACAGGATGCATATACATATATAAACTTATATTAGTAGCAGCAACATAAGAATCATGATGACGAAGAGGTGAGTCACTCACAGAGGGGTTTAGTGGAATGCACTGGGCAAGTATCTTATTTCATCCTCCATGTCACATGATCGAGTCTTCAGGGGAAAGCCAACAAAGTCGTTTGCAGAGCCAAGAGTCCTTCGATTCACTTTCTTCTTTATTGCAATAGTGCCTACGCTTCCTCTCTCCCATCTCAATCCAAGAACTAAATCAAATCAAACAGAAAAGAAAATAATAAAAAACAATAGTGAAAGGAACACTATTGTATTTGATGCGGCCTCAACACAAAGCGTATATATAGAAAATCAATAGAAAAAAAATAGAAGACGAGGCGGATCGTTTACCTGGTGTTGCTTTGTCCTCTCCCTTAGAAATACATCTCTTATAGCATTGTTGCTTACATGGTCCTCATCATTGTTACATAACAACACAATCATGAACACTTGTTTGGAGCACTAAATCTCATGGTATGAATGCTAAGAACATCAACATTGAGGTACATTAGATAAAAAAAAGAAAATTGTGTGTGATCACAATAGTCCATTGTAGGTTTGAACCTTGGTGTCAACAAGAATAATGACACACCTTAACCATTGCACTATGGAATGAAACCTTTTGCATTAATTGCTTTTGTTCCAAACATTTTATTTAAATTATTCCAAACTTTTTATTATGATTTGTCTAAATTTACATGATGTAATTCAATGTCAGAGAAAAACCAATAATAGCTTTAGATTTATCATCTCTTTTATGATATTCCAATAACTTGTTTGCATCTGTAGGTGGTGTTTAAGTCCCATTCACTATTTGTCATAGATTTTTGTTCATTAGTTGTATTTGAACTTTTGTTTCCAAGTAGGAAAATTAACTTCCAAATATTTCTCTAAAGAGAAACTCCATCTTGAAAAGAATTTATAAATTGAAAAGTTATTCCAAAAATTTATGTCAACCTTATAACTCAAAAGAAAAAATCAACCTTTAAATAATTTCTCAAGAAAACTTGCAATTTTTTTTTAATTTTTTTCAATTAAATGTTTAAAATATTGAAAAATTTAGTACTATTTCGTCCAATAAACAAATCCCTCAATTTTCCCTCTGCAAATTGCTCCTTCTAACCAATGAACAATATTACAATACTTATTTTTCAGCAAAAAGTGGTTCATTGCAACACCTATTTAAAAAATGCAGCAAGAGCAATCAAAATTTTCATGCCGACTTTCATGTGCTCTAATATCGTATTGGAAAAATCAACAGAAATTTATATTTGCATAGTATTAAATATTATTGAGAGTTGACTTTCAATATATTACATTATGACTTTTATGAAACCTCATTGTTATAACTATTTATTAAATAATAAAAATAAACAAATCACTAAATAATTTTATTAAAGTAAAACTTAAATATGAGAAAGGACAATAAATGAAGGTTGTGGCAAGTTAACTATTTTATGGAAGATCTCAAGGAAAAATGGAATCACAGACTAGGCAACTCTCCAACTATTGACATAAATGGCTATAACTGACAAAAGGCGTGTGAAGTAGATGAAGCTTGATGAGCATGGAGATACGACCCTATTCAATGCAAATGTTGAAGCTACTATTTCCATTATAGGGGGAGACAAATATTGATATATTTACCATCAATTAAGTTATATATAAAACAATGTAGGAATTCCAAAATCTATCATAGGACTTTTTATTGCCTAGGCATTTACAATTACTTAAGAGAAAAAAATGGCTAGAGAGATGAGGTTTCATGTTGATAGAAAGGTGGTAGAATGAGTAGAACTCATGAGATGGAAAATGTGGCCATGGTGCTTAGATATATAGCCATTTAAAAAACAATTTTGTAGCTACTACTCTATAAATACTGGGTGATCCCACAATATTGGTTTACAATTTTTGGCCAAACTGGACATTGAACTGAATTTTTTTCACTAAATCTTCACTTTCGGGCACCTATAGCGGCTAAACTGTGAGAAATTTGAAGATGATGCAAACCAGTGATTTGTGAAATTTTGTCTGTAAATTCTAAAAAATATTTTTTTCAAAATTTTTGGAATCAGATTGCACTTCTTTTTCCATCTCCTTCAAAAACTAGTTTTTAATAGTAAACACCATTTTAAAAGAGTGATGTCACTGGCTAACACATAACTACTTCTCTATAAAGGATAAAATTCTATTTTTTTTGAATTTAGATTCGTAACTATGATATCTAGTGTGTGGAATTGGTTTCGTAGCATTTCGTTGAATATTTTTTTCTTAATTAAGTTTCAAAGTCAAACTAGTTACAATTTAGACATGATTCACTGGCTAAAGCATAACTTTTTTGTATGTATCGAAATTCAATTTTTTTTTATAATATGCTATTTTTCCACATGTGCAGAACATAGAGCTTGATTTTCGGTGAAAAACCTATGTTTATTCAAACTAAAAAAAATACATAATAAAACCAAAACATATTAAAATTGTATTCAATGGATAGCTTGTTCCGAGGACTACGATCATCTAGTTGGGTCTGTGAAGTCTCCTCCATTTTCATCCTCAACCCGAGCTTCGAAAGATAATTTTTTGCAGAGATTTGGTAGAAGAGGGGGAGAAAGCGGGGAAAGGGGGGTTTGAGCGAACCAGTGTTTAGTCGAACGCCCTAAAACTTTTCGCACGAATATTGGTTTGCTCGAACATAGGTTCGATCAAACCCATTGAAAATAATATTAAAAAATCCGGTCAGATTGGTTCGTGTGAATCATTGGCTGACGTCCGCTTGAATCCCTGGTCGATCGATTAATATTATGTTTTTTTATAATTACATATGACTATAAATATGTGTTTATTTTTTTATTTTTTCAATATCAACATTGGAAGATTAATTCGTATTTTTATTAGGTTCAAGAGAGATTTTGGAGATTTGGGATTTGTGAAGTCATCTTTTGGTCCAGAGGATTTGTGAAATCATCTTCCATCAAGGGAGATTTTGGAGATTTTAGGATTTGTAGAGGATTTGTGAAGTCATCTTTTGGTCTAGAGGATTTGAGAAGTCTTTTTTTGGTAGAGTAAGAAAATGACTTGTAAAAGAAGAAGAACAAATAAGAGCGAACAAAATTATTCGGAAGAACAACAACAAAAGAAACACGAACAAAATTTGGCAAACTATCATAGAAAGAAACAAGGTATGCATATTTCCTTTCCTAACTTATCTATCTTATTTCATTTTCATACACTCATGGGGCTTAAAATTAACAAGTGCATTTACATACAAAGAGTTGGAAAGAAATAAATTTTTAAAATTTTCTCATATTTTGTGAGTTGTCAAAATAATTTACATGTTATGTTGTTTTCAATTAATTTATAAAACTTAAATGACATTGGTAAAATTCTACATGTGCATTATGTTGAATCATTTGATTCAAAAACCTTAGAAGACTATGTATAAGATTTGTGTGTGAAATGTAGTGGTTTTATATATTTTTCTTCCATAGTTCAAGCTTCTTCAACATTCACACCTCCAAGTGTGTTCACGATTGAGTGGAATATTGCTCAAGAAAAGATGGTTATTTTCACACACTATCTTCCATTCAATTAAAATAACTATACTAGAAAATACACTTATCCATGAAATACTATTAACAAGTAGGAGCTAACAAAGTCATAGCCTATGGGTGTTACTCCTCTCCCATCAAATTATGAACTTAGGAGATCCTAGTGATGTTCTAAGCTACAATTCTTCTTGGTGTCTATAGGCCCATAAGTTATCTATACAAATTGAGAAGAATATGCATGTATACTTACTTGAGAACTTACAATTGAAATCACTACAAAATATTAATGCGATATAAATAAGAATATAATTTTTACTTCTAACTTTACAAGCATGAAATGTCATGTTAGTTATTTATAATTGCAACAGTTGGCTTTCAACTAATAGTGAAGATATAAATGATCTCAATCCCAAGTTATTAAGAGCCTTCTTGAACCATTAGGAGATTAGGATTTTCCAAACATATGCCTATTGAAATCCTTAAGGTTGTACTATAGGATTATGGACACAAATAAGGATTTTGGAACTTGGTTTAGAATCTATGTGGTTCGTGCTAGATAGGTTTTTAATATCTCCACAGTTGAGGCTTTTTTCCTCAAGGATCGATAGGAATGTGAGAACTTTAAGCTATCATAGGTGGTTTACATACAAGAATTCCTCACATTATTTAAATGATTAAATGCATTTTTTATTCATTGCACAAACTCCCATTGGTATGATGCAGAGAGAAACCTCTACTTTCCAAAACCTCAAACCAATACCCAGTTTACAAAGACAAAGCCTTCCAAATAATTAAATTGTACATAATAATGTTTATTCAAAATCAATTTTTCATAACATCTAGAAATGAAAGGTGTTCTCTTTGACAATTAAAGGACACTCTCACACCATGCTTAACTTCAATCTCATCTATCACAAGTCTTTATACCTAAAATTGGTTGTGCTCTGTTTTGTTCCAATATCCAACTTATACCTCCACTCTTAATTTGGATGGGCTTCTTCAAACCATACAGATCCACTATACTCTGCTATATATTTCCCTTACAACTACTCCTTTTTTTATTTACCTGTTGCTCACCCTCAATTAGAGTTTGATGCCACTCAACACTCAACACTTCACTATGGTGCACCTAATGTCTCTGCCCACGTCCTCTTTCTCTCTATGCGGGTTCTCTTGGGCTTTTTCCTCAAAATATCAGCCCTTCCATCAGCCTCTTACCACACGCCGCCACACCTTCCATGTTGCGCCTCTAGTCTTCTCTTTACTTGCATATGATGCTCTCACAAACTACCATATGATGCTATAATTAAACTTAGGATCTTTATGAACCTTTAGGAAGAATGGAATAAGAGTTTCAAAAGTACCAAAGGTCAACATTTTGATTTCACATAATGAATATTGATCTAGAGCATTATATGAGAGATGAATTGAGTCCACAAAGCCCAATTGTCCAAGAACATTTTATAATTTGCATTTGTTGATTTTCATATTTCATTGACGAGATGACATAACCGATTTGTTCCATGGAATTATTAAGTTCAAGAATCTTTGATTTCATTCAAATGAAAAAAGTTAGATACTCCACTTATAGTGCATCATCTCTCACTTTCTTGGCTTGCACATGTAAACTCTAATGCAATACTTGTTCTTGACGTCTAAGTGAAGTTTTAAACTCATTTCAAGCCTAAAAATTGCTTATCATCTATTTCCAATTGCATTTGTTCCATGGAATTCTTAAGTTCAAGAATCTTTGATTTCATTTGATTTCATATGTTCAACTCCACTTATATAGCATCATCTCTCACTTTCTTTGCACAATATTTTGTGACATGTAGAAAGGGCTCAACATGCAGGAAGTTCTCAAGCAGAAGTCGAGCCAAATCTAGATTTTGTGGCTAAAGAACACATGGACCTTGAAGATAGGGAGGAGGCCCAAGTTCAAATAATGCATGTTTGAGAGGGGTCAGGATCACTTCCTTCTACTGGTATGGATGAGCATATAAAACTAGCTAAAAAGGTGAGGAAACAAATTTCTTATAGAAATTTAGATCATTTACTTGAAATGGATATGGAGAAACTGAAATGTTATGCCGACCAACCTACAAATAGGAGTAAGAGGTCAATCACTAAATCTGTAAATGGAATAATCAATGATCATTTCAATCATCTTGAAACACTTGAAAAAATCCAGTTGTTATCACGTTTACTTCTTTGTAATGAGCTGAAAGAGTCATTACAATTGTTGGGTGTACATTCAGCATTGAATAAGAAGAAACACATGAGATTACAAAAATATATTGTTGAAAATGTTAAAAAGGGTTTATATTCCATTAGGAAAGGGTCTCGATTAGTGGATAAGGCCACTACAAGAAGGGTGATGTTGACATCTATTTTAAATCAAGATATATCAAGAAAAAGAAAAATGCCTGCACTTTCTATTGAAATTGGTTATAGTAGAACCCCACTAATAAAATGTGAGAAAAGGAGAAAGATTGTGGATGATAGTTCAAAAGGAAATTGGGAAATTATGTGTAGAGCTCCCCATTCTGATAGGATTGAAGATGTTGTTAGGAACTTGATCTCAAGTTTTTGGAATGAACAAACCTGTCCATCATCAAATACTAGAGATGTTATGAGACACAGGATTGGGCCCAATATTTATGAAAATCATGTTAAACATTGGCTAGACATAACACAACTTGATATGCATATGAACTTTTGTAATAAGTATCCTCATATAAAGCTTGGGCAAACAATGTTTGAAAGGTTTAAGCCATATTATGTGAAGATAAACAAGTTTTTTGAAACTTGTTGTTGTTGTTGTTATCATATTGAATTTGATTTCTACTATCAGGTGTTTCGAAAGATGAGAGAAGAAAGTTCTGGTTTTCAAAATGCACCTCCTAAACAGGTAAGTTTGTTCATAAAGGGTATGTTATGTGATCATGAAAATGGACCTCAAATAAACTGCATAAAAGGACTTTGTGAAACATTTGGAAATTTGGCTAAATTTCCTTCAAGAAACAAAGATATTGACCTAACAAAGACAGTAAATTGCAAGAGTTACAAGTATGTAAAGTTTCAAACAAATTTTGGGAAAGAATCCACAAGGTTAAAATATGTAGAAGAGGAGATTCCTATTGGAAAATTTATGGAATATTTTTGATACAACCATACATACACCATTTTTTTTTTGTTAAGTGGCAAGCACAACAATTTCAAATGTTAAGAGATACTTTCCCACTTGGAACAGTTCTATCAGTAGTTGACTTTGCAGAAAATTACTCTTTTGTACATCAAAAAGAGATTCAATCAGAATATTACTTTTCAAAGCAGATCACTATTATGGTTCATGTGTGTTATCAAAATGCACAATCAAAATTGGATGGTGTTGAGAGTACAGATGAACAACGAGCCATTAAGAAAGAATATCACTTTTATATTAGTGATGATAAAGAGCATGGCACAATTTTTGTACAACATTGCTTTACAATTTTTTTTGAGAATTTGAGAATTAGAGGTGTAAAATTTTGAAAGCATTTTGTATGGTCAGATGGATGTGCGACACAATTGAAATCATCACGACCATTTTATGAACTATCTAGATATCATAAAATTTACAATATACCACATGTTTGGAGTTTCTTTAAGAGTGTGCATGATGGCGCAAGAGCTTGCATCAAACGTGCTTTAGGAAAGCATCAAATGAGTTATTCGTGAGATTGTATAGACGATGCACATGATATTGTTGAATGGTGTAAGAAGCACTTTGCATCAAATGAGGTCAACACATCTTCAAGAACAAACCTAAACATTCCACATAGAGTGTTTTGGGAGATATTGGGTATGTATAAATTACATTTTCAAAATTTTGATTTTATTTAAATTTAAATTTTTTATATATACATGTTTGTTCACATAAGTTTGTTTTTGTACATGTATCTAGGTGTGGAGAGAAGGTCGATGTATGGATGAAAGAGGGTAGACAAAACAAGATCTTTGCATTATGTTATGAGTTCAAATAGTCACCCTGGATGGACATTATACACGAGGGATTACTCTTGTTTCTGCATTGAGTGCATTGCGGAAAAATATCATGCATGCTACAACCAAGAACTTGGATATGTTAGTAAATGGGATATGGTGCCACTATTCGTTTCAGAAACATATGATGAAAATGAGGAAGAAAGATTTCAAGACATTCCTTTGATTTCAATTGATTATGACCATATTTCAGGATTGGTTAGAAAAGGTACATGTGTAAGTTTTCAATAATTTAAATATTATATATAAATTTAATTTTCTTTAAAGTCTAGAGACATTTCTATTTTTTTTAGAATTTTTGTGTAAATTTGGTGTACAAGAGATGATTTTGAAGTCATAGCAGAGCATGGAAACATAAAAGGTGTTAGCTATTATTTACTATGTTGCATAGAAGAGAGGAATAAGCTAACACAACCTGAAACAAGCAATGTAATGTTATTTCCCACAGGTGAGTTTGAATTTAAAATTGTATATATACATTGTGTACATGAATGCATTACCTTAAAAACATTAAATATATATTGTACAAACCTTGAACATGAAAATGTCGTATGTATGTGCACATGTCTTACCTCAAGTTCATGTTTACCGTGCAGGTTCTGTTGTAGTGCAAGGGAAATATCTAAAACAAGTCAAAGTTGTTCAACATGGGATTCATTTTGTTGACTATCAAACTGATAACAAGGTATATCAATATAGTCACCTAATAATTGCTATCGCCCTACATCTTCATGCAATTCCATGTGCACTAGACGAAAAAAATGGAGACTATATATTGATGATCATCAAAAAAATTTACATGTTATTGAAGAGTGGGCTAAACCAAAATGTTTGAGTTAGATTATATCCATGATTTTCAAGTTCACTTATACATGTATACATGTTCAAGTGAGAACTTAGAGTAACTTGTTTGAACTCTGGAATGTTTTAGTTACTTATAATATATGTTGATGACAAGTATTTTAAAATTGGTTGGACACAAATTAGTGGTTGAAACACATTGCAACCCTTAAATTGAGTAGATATTTCCAATTACATATTTGTTCCATGGAATTCTTACTTGTTCAAGAATCTTTGATTTCATTTGGAAGTTCAACTCCACTTATAGCTCATCATCTCTCAATTTTTTTGCTTGCATGTAAACTCATATGCAATAAGATTTTTAAACTCATTTTGCCTAAATTCCTTATCGTCTATTTCCAATTGCATTTATGAACCTAGTGAAGATTTTTAAAATCATTTTGCCTAAATTCCAATTATATGCATAATTGTTCCATGGAATTCTTAAGTTCATGAATCTTTTATTTCATTTGAAATTTTAACTCCAAGTTTATAGTATCATCTCTCAAGTTTTTTTTCTTGCATGTAAACTCATATATATGCTTTCAATACTTGTTTGAAACCTAGTGAAGTTTTTTAAAATCATTTTGCTAAAGTCCAATTATATGTATATTTGTTCCATGGAATTCTTAAGTTCAAGAATCTTTGATTTGATTTGAAATTTCAACTCCACTTATAGCATCATCTCACTTTTTTTGCTTGCATGTAAACTCATATATATGCTTTCAATACTTGTTTGAAACCTAGTGAAGTTTTTTAAAATCATTTTTCCTAAATTCCAATTATATGCTTACATGAACTTAAATTGAACATTACATATTTAATTTCCTTATGGCTTTAAAGGCACATATATAGATAGAAAATTTATTATAAATTGATTCAAGAATTCAATCCTTAATTTAATGTTATGTACATAATGTGCAAACCATGTTACAACAATTGAAAAGTTTATATCTATTTAATATGACTATCTAGTAAGTAAGTTACAAGACTTACTTGTAGTACTTTTGATTAGGGCCTCATTTTACTATTTAAAACTCTTATCTCGTCCATGTCTTATTATGTTTAGAGAATATTTTAACAAGTACTATATTCTAATGATATTCCACTTGACAGATACATTAAATCATTTGAATCCTTGGTGTACATTTACCAAACATATAGGGAGTGTATTCCAATTTGTAACCATCATTGTAGGGTTTAAGTGTGATCTATTTGATTTATTTATTTACATACATTTAATTTATTTAATGCACATTTAACATGTGTTTTAAAACATATATAAATCATAAATACGTGAGCACATGAGTTCTCTAAATATAGATTTAAAATTTGTTTAAACAAGTTCTTGAGTGTAAACATGTACATGTACACATGTATCTATTAACATAAACATTTAAACATAAGCAAACACATGTACATGTAGATAGATTCAATGTATAAACATAAACATGTTATAAGCAAAGAGGTACATGCATGTAGATTGAATGAAAATAAACATATAAACATAGATTGTATAAACACTCTTGAGTGTACTAAACATGTACATGTATACATGTAGATTAATGTATAAACATTTAAACATAAAAAAACACATGTGCATGTAGATAGATGAACATAAACATAAACATTATAATCAAATCTAGGTACATGCACATACAGATTGAATGAAAATAAACATATAAACATAGGAAAATGTGTTTGTATATCAAACAAATGTGTATGTATATCATATAAGCAAATGTAATAGAGATCATCAAATGTACTTGTAATAATGTATCAACAATATAACAAATGTACTATCTAGATCATCAAATACAAGTAATAATGTATCAACAACCTAATAAAAATGTAGCCCAGGTCATATATAATGATAAACAACTCATAAATCCAGTGCAACCTAATATGAATGTCAACTCCTAGTCGAACAATCATCTGAATGAGAACCCTGCTTTGACAGATGCGTCAAGCCCTGGAGATAAAATTGTGTACATAATGTGTTAAATACATATAATATATTATAAATTTTATGAAAGTTATTTAAGAATGTACATGTATTTTTAAATATCTATCTAGATCAATGTATGCATGTACATATACATGTGTATATATAAAAATTTAAAACTCACATGTCCATTGGCAGCAGAATCATCCACAGAGTCATGCCGACGTACACGATCTGAACCAAGGCTAGGAGTAGCATGAGGTATGTCCATCTACAATATATATACATATATATTACATGAATATCTAGTTAAAACTAAAATTTAAATAATTATAAAAAAAAATTGAACATGCACATGCACACATACATGCACATCAGGTGGTATCAGATGATATAAGTCCTCTGCAATGGTCGTCTCCACCAAATCAACCAAACGCTCAGTCGACGCGTCAAGATATACATCCATCTGAGTCGTCGCATGTCGTGCCAGAAATGATGAGTGAAGGGGACTACGCAGCTAAGATGGCATTGATGATGAATCAGGACGAATCAACACATCCACAAAACCCATAGAAGTCTGCATCCTCTGAGAGTCAACTAAAGGATCAGTAGTTCGTGCATCAACCAAATGATCTATAGGTGGATTTTGATGTGCACTGGTGCTGGGCTAAGAGTGATGAGAATGATGGGATCCTGGATGTGAATGAGCTCCTAAAGCCAAATGACCTCTGACCTGGTCTATAGAGATCCCATAGTCTGATGCAATGAAGGCATATGCCTCCAAGACGTCTTCAGCCAAACAATGCATAGTCATGCATGCCATATCTCCTGTAAGTTTGTCGAGCTGTGTGGGTGTAGGGATGCCTGCCGCTGTAAAAGGATCCATGCTACTCTGTTGTGCTACAAATGGCACTGTGGATTGTGAACGTCTAGACATCAAATATTGATCCACACAATTAGTAGATATCCTAGTGGTCGCAGCTGCAATATCGCCCACACTGTCAATTGCTTCCTTTTGGGAAGCAATGATAACTTGATTCGCTAAGGGGGCCAAAGCTGTGGTGAGAGTAGGAGACCTATCGTCGACCAATACCCTAAACATTGGGGCTGGTCTACCTGCTCGACGATAGGTGGGCCTATCAGCAATCCTACCACGCCCCTGACCAACATATGGTGGAATGTCCAGGTAGTTGATTTTGAGGCGCAAATGGACCTCAGCATACAACTGTTGAACAAAATATAATGGAAGTTGGTCATTGTTTGGATATTGACCATGTGTTGCAAGAAAACGCGGGTAGATCAATGCGGCCATAGCAGCATCCACACATCTGGTGACCTGGTATCCCCTCACCTTACGTTTATTTTCATAGAATGGAAAACATCGGTTTTTAATCATATCTTTGGTTACAACATCTTTTATTTGAGAATAGGGAACCTCACCACATACTTCTTCCCGCATGTGGGAAAGAATAGCAGCTACTCTATCAGGGGAAAATGCACTAGTATCCCCAAGTTTATCTCTTATTTGTTCCAGGCTTTGTAATATGGACATGCAAGTTTCCGCATATATGCTTGTGTTTGTACCATCAGTTAATGCATCTCTCAATCTCTTAATCTCACTATTAGTATTTGCAAATAGTTCCTGCGGAGGTGGAACAAGTGCATTTGCCATGATATGTATGTACCTAAAGGAGCAATAAGACCTTGGTTTAATATATCTAGATCTAGAGAATAGAAATATAAAACAGTTCTAAATAAATTTACAAGTGTGCACATGATATAGAATGTATTAAACATGAACACTAGATATCTCTAAGATAATAGTTCTCAAGTGCATGCATACATTCAATAAATTTAATGTAACTTAGATACAAATTACTAAACACTTGTGAAACAAGTAAATCAATTTGAAATATTAATAAATCCTTAAATTTACATAATTCAAAGTCATGCATGAACTCATTTCACCAAAATGTAGAAACTTCTAACTATATATTTAAATATATAAAATGATCTTAAATATATGATCCACATGAGTAAATCACAAGGGCCAACAAGTGCTAAATTAGCTTGAGATTTGAAAGCACACATAGATTAGAGATATAGTGAATTATTTAATGAAATATGTTTCACATTTCTTATAGAAGTTTCAAGCTAACATATATGTACAAATTGCAATTATCTATGTTCAACAAAACTATATTTAAACTTCATAAAATTGACCTTACTTAAGAGTTATTGGTCAATCCACACTAGAGTTTCAACCAAACCTCCTATACTAGAGGTGAGGAGGGGTCCATTTCTTTGGAACTAAATGTGAACTTAAATAAGTGCATGCAAAGTAACATTATTTAATTGTCCTATTAAGGAGGTTTGGTGCAATGGAAAGGAATTTGTGATGGTCTAAAATTTTATGAGGTGAAGATAGCAAATAAGCTTAGATCAAGAGAAGAAAGGTGCAAAAAATGATTTGACATGTATATATATACAAAGTTGTGTCTTGTAGTAAGGCATAAAAAAGATATGAACATGTAATTCATGATAAGGCTCATAGAATTTATGTAGTAGTTAACATAAGGATGAGCTCGAGCATGCATAGAAAATTGATAAGCATTAAGTGGCAAATATGATGCCTCATACGTAGTTAAACAAGATGAATTATATATGGTATCAAAATAGATAGAAATCATAATGAAAATAAGAATAAAAGCACAGCCTGTGCACATAGAAGACATCATATGTATGCAGCATAGATCATGAAAACTCATAAAATATATGTGAATGAATCTTATCATATGAATACCCAAATTGGGAACATGAAATTTATGAGCAATAATATTTAAGATAGATCAAGAATTCATCGAGGAAATTATGAGAGTGAAATGTATATGATAGATAAAGAGAGCATAAGTGCTAAATATAAAAATGATAATATATAATATAGACACCCCTCAAGTATGTAAATGACGTGAATAAAATATAATATAGAAAGTAAAAGAGAGTATATAAAACATAACAAACATGACTAATGAAGGTGTTTAAAATGTAAGGACACAACATATAAATTATAGATGAAGTAGCAAGGAGGATCACACCAAAGATGACATAAATATAAGGCTAGAAAGTAGAACTAATACACAATACAAGGAATTAAAGTGACATAAAAATATATAACATATGTTCAAAGTACTTGTATTGAAACATGTACAGGACTATTTAAAGGTGTCTTTGCATTATCCAATTTATGTTTAACTAAGAACATGGTAACATAAAGCCAAGAGAGAAGAAAAACAAAAAATGTGCCAAGTAGCAATGGGAATAGGTTAGTATATATAAGTAATCAAATGGTGTATGATGTATTGGCATAAAGATGAATAGGGAAAATAGTAATCAAATGATTTTTATTTTATTTTTTAATTGTAGGGTCCATATGATTGATGAATAGGACAAATATTCAAATCAAGATAAAGAAATTTAATAAACCAACCATCTAGAGGTCACATGATTATAAGGAATTCATAAGTAGTTAAGTCATGCAAGTCTGTTAGGTTGTGTGGTTTATTCTACGTGGTTTGTATATATATTGTCATATAAAAAATCACAAATGACCTTGCACATGCATGAAGGAGCTTAAAGAGTTCAAAAGATCTATGAAATATATAGTGATTTATTAGAGATCTAAAATATTTGTCAAATGTCAAGAGAACCAACATATAGTGCATAAGTTGTTGGCATAATTTTTCCTAGAAGTTGGAAGGTAATCTTATCCAAGCCCCATTCTATAATTGGTATATTTTTAATGGAAATTGCAAAGTAACTTTATCCTAACCTCATTCTACTTTAACACATCCTAATATTGTATGCTTTCCCACTAGGGTATATAAAATATCCTTTTCTATTTGTATGAAAAGGTAAGGAATATAAACTAATTTGGAAAGAAACTATTGATCTTTAAGGATATAAATTTATTTGATTTATAAATTTAGCTAAGGTAGAGGAATGATTGATTAATTTGAAATCCATTTAAGTATTATTATCTATCAAAATAGATGTGAGATGGTATAGATTTCAGGTTCCATGTGTTCTCATCCTATTAAAAAATGTTATCAAGAACATTGATTTTAATTTAATAGGTTCAATGAATTGAACAATAATAAGAATGTATGTATTGAAGCACATAAACTTAAAAATTATATATTTTGATAGAGACCCATACAATAGCTTTTTATGTTAGTTAAAAATTCTTGTACCTTAGGTGCTTACATGCACATCCTTATTAATCTTCTCTAGGGTGTTACTAAAAAAATTAATTCAATTTTATAATGGTCATTATAAAGCAATGTTTATGGATTGATACATAAGGTTGTTATAGAGCATCATATGAACTATAAACATATCACCAATTCAATATGATTTTGTATGTGCAAGTGATTGCTGAGTGTTAAGTGGCATGCACAAAACATGAAGAATAGGCAGTTTAAAGGAGGTGCACCTTTTAAAGGGAAACTCCTATCTGCTGTTTGCGGATGATTCAAGGGTATGTTTTTCTAGTTTTTGTAAGCTTTTGATGTAATTTTCAATACCATTCATGAAGGTTGGTGGAGCAGCTATAATGTAGCTAAGTTGATCAAGATGTATAACCTAAAACCCTAAGGAAAATTGATACAGTAAAGAGAAAGTTATCAAAACAGAAGAAGTAATCAGATTGTGGCTCAAGTAAGGATTCAGCGGTCCAACACATCATCAAAAGTCCCCAGGCAAAATGCAGAAACTTGAAGCTGGGTTTCGGGCTAGCTGTAATTAGTGGGTTCATCATGGTCACAGTTCCTATTTTTGATTGTCAGGAGATCATATTTTTGGTGGGATTTTGTCAAACGCCGAGAGGTCTTGAATCATATGCAGAAAATGGGAAAATATAGAAGAGGTCTTGTGTTCTCTATACAGTGAACGCCATAATTTTAAGATATTCAGAAAAATGGATTTACAGAAGATGGGAAGATATACAGTGAATGCCATGATTGAAAGATATACAGAAAATGAATTTGTTGAAAACAAGAAAATGCAATTCATGTATGCAAAATGTGGAAGCATTAACCAACCTGGAAGTTGTCGCACTGGAGAGGGTGATGCTCGTCGCCTTGCAAAGCCAGAGTTCGCCTTCGCCGCTGCAACACTACTCGTGAAAATGACAGTCCAAAGTGATCAACAATGAAAAGTTTTATTGGAAATTAAAACTTGTTCGAGCGAACATACCTTCGCTCGAACCCTATTATTTTGTTATAAAATAATCCGCCAGCATTGAAGTGGGGTTCGGTCGGACTATGGGGTTCGAGCTTTTCCCGCTTTTTTTTTCCTTCCTCAAATAAATTGTTAACCACTATTGTGGTTGCACCCCACTCCACCCCGCAATTACTATTTTTTCATTAAGATCTCTTATTCTTTTCACAAATGTCTCTTCATCAGATCGACTTGGATGGCTGCAAGGAAATCTAGAAAATAAGAGGCTTCTATATGCAATGTGGCTTGTTGTGATCCTTCCAAGCATAGATTTGGGGAATGCAACTTTCACACTTGAGGCTTTTGGAATTCTTCATGTTTTCACTTGGTCAGTCAACTTCAGATGTTTTGTTCAGGCGAATCAGGTGAAAGATATTAGAAATCTGGCCTTAGACGGCTTAGAGAGTTATTAGAGAGTTAAGCCCCTTGTTTCCCAAAAGAATTAAAATAATAGGTCTGCTGGAAAAAAATATAGAAATAAAAAATGAAACAATATAACATCACAAAATTGAGATAAACTGCATGGATTTGTTTGTTTGATTTTAGATTTATTAACATAAAATAGTAATCCAAACCACACTTTTATACAGTAAAACTTATTCACCGAAGATGCGATTTAATATGTGATAAAAATTGGTTCCAAATTAAATCTCCGCATACTAATCTCCACAAGTGCAGAGAGAGTGCAGAGCAGCAGTAGTTCATTCTAAAATCCCGGCTGAAAAATGACTTGCCATTCAGAATTTTGCATCACAGAGGCATCCATTTTAGAAACACAAAGATTAGGATCGTTTCAATGTTTAAATTAGAGAATATCTAACAAATGCAAGGATTGATGCCATTGCCCTAACAGCTCCTCACCAGCTCGAGCAACAAATCCATCATAAACACTATCAAGATTCACTCTTCACAAGGCAACTAGACACAATTTTTGAAGGGTTTCCCTTGAGGTGCTTCCATTACAACACGATCAGCCACAAAGTCTCCGGATTTTCAGCCAAATCTTCTCCTGGCTTGTGGTCTGTAAATCTCATGAAATGGGTGCAAAAACTAGATAGCCCTGACAGATTTTATTTGGCACAACCATGGGCACTTTTTTGAGCAGTTTTCACTATCCATCTCACAGCCTGAAGATGTAGACTGGGATTTGGTTCTCCAATTGTGCCCCCTGTGGCTCTACCTAGGGAAACGAAATTAATTCCCTCCATAATTGCCACTCACCAGTCCTAAAAGTGGACATTATGTTACTTCAAAGTTTAGACGTTCATCTTTTCGAGTTGGCCAACCATCGTGGTCATATACCAAATTACCAGATATCAACAATTAATTTCCCTTTGATATCATTACTTTTTGTATGCACCTGCAAAGCAACAATGTTGACAATTTAAAATATTATGACTTTTAGAAAACAGTTAGTGTGTTTACTTCCATGAAAAAAAATATATCATTTCTAACATTCTAAATAAACTGTAGATCTTCAGAAGAAACGACAAATTACAACTCGTAAGTTTATGGTGGAAAAATGGGTAATAGATTTTTTTCAAAATTCATATGTCCGCCTTTGAAGAACTTACATTAAAACAATGAAGAGCTACATCTCGAGTAGCATTGTTGCTTACATCGTCCAAGGTAGGTGTTGAAACCCTTGATGTAGAGAGGACATTTGAACTCGATGCACCATTATCATCATTCATGTTTAACCGAGAAGACTCGGCCCTTGCAATTGCCAGTTGTGCTTTTAAAGACTTTTCTTTAGGAAAT
Source organism: Sequoia sempervirens (assembly GCA_007258455.2). Lineage (NCBI taxonomy): Eukaryota > Viridiplantae > Streptophyta > Pinopsida > Cupressales > Cupressaceae > Sequoia > Sequoia sempervirens. The sequence continues at coordinate 108,820 of VDFB02371895.1, forward strand.
GGTTTAATCCTCTCCAAATGCTCTAAAATTTTACGAGCTGTTTCTGTGGATTGTCGTGGCACATGCGATTCAAATGTCGACGAAACACTCTGTCCAGATTTATTTGCATGTAATGACAAAGAATTTAATTGGTAACTGATTGAACAAAATTGATTAAAACTACTCGATGGGTTGTAAAAGCTGGTCTTTTGTCGGGTGCTCCTTATAGGGCCTCCTAATGTCAGACCCCCATCTAATACAGAGCTACTCCTCTTTTTCAAGATCTGGGTAGCAAATGATGTCTTCGATCTGTCTTCAACCTGCCTATTTCCAAACAATCCACCTATTGTTGTTCTTGGTCTAAGTTGTTGAGCAGTGAGCACATCTCGAAATAGAGAGTCAGCCGAAACCTACAACATGGGCTATTAGAACAGAACAGATTCAATTTTTATAAATTTTAAGACTGAATTAAATGTGCTACAGTAGTTTACCAGAGGATGACGAGCCTGCTGATGAGAATTTCTGACATAAGGGTTATTCTGAACTTTGTTTTGAGCCATATAAGCTTTTGCTATCTCTACTGCATTAGACTCATCCGAAACCTACAACATGTGCTATTATTTCAAATTACATATATACTACGAATTTAAATAGAATAATTTACCATCAAAATGTGTCAACTTACATTTTCAGTAATAGGACAGATGCCATTATCGAAAAAATGGACATCTTTTTCCCTCCTTGGCTTTTTCCGTTGTTGTTGCTCTGCAGTTTGCACATTGTTTGGTTCATCTCCACTATTTACTGCCACAAATTCCTCCTCAACTTCTTGATGACGGCGCTTCCTGCAGATGGAGTTGTACCATTTCTTACTAAGACGAGTGGCTAGATCCACAACTATTCTCAGTACCCAGCTTGCCATTGCAATGCGATGCTATGCTACAACTGTCTTTGCTTTTAGTTTGAAATCTAAATTTTCTGTAAAATAATCTCTCCACGGCAATGAAGATATGTTCGCAGTAAGTTTTTTTCTTTTTTTTTTATTAATTCTCCAACTAGAAAATCGGAAAAATCTGCTGCGATGATCCTGTCAAAGGCAGTTAAAAGAAGAAACAACAAGAAAATGCGGGCAGTTATCTGGTGTCTTCCTGATTTTTCCCGGGGAATCGCAGTTGGGTTCTTTGGGCCAGCCTAGCAGTGAACTGGAACTGGATTCGATAATTTTTAATTGTTTTTTTTTTCTCTCTGATTATAAATGGAAGAAAGAAGAAAACCTCCTAATAAATCCTATTAGTAAAAACCTCCTACTAAATCCGTATTAATAAGCCCGACAAAAGAGCTTACTAATAAGAAATTATACGCTGCTAAAGCACCAGAATCGTTAAGATGCAGAGTAAATTTAGAAAGATTCAAACGACTTCAATAATTATTTCTCAAATCCTTTCTCTACACCAACGAAGATTACGTAACGCTTCTGGACTATATAAAGAAAACGAGTAAGCCTTCAGATTCCTTTCCAAACTCCAGGTCGTAGGTTCGAACCTCTCTAAACTCATATATTAAGCTCAAACCGTATAAGCCTTACAGTGTCTGCATAAAGAAAGAAATATGCTTCAGGAAAACCACATCATGCCGGTTAGATTTGACAGTAAAGCACGTCATTAAACTTTAGCAATGGCCTAATAGATTTACAGATCTAATAATGTATTTGCAAGATTTATGGCAACTTGATTTTTTAACAGCCCTTGTCATTGTAAGAAATAATACTTTTGATATTTCAACCATATAATTAATATTAATGTCAACTACTTTATTTTGATAGCGAGCACTTAACATCAATCTTAACTACATTTATCCTTTAGTAGCAAGTTATCAAGGTTTGTACAAATGTTAATTTTTAACTAAAATATTTTGATACATCAATAGGTTAGTACTGTACAAAGTTTATTATTAATTATCTTTGGCAATATAAAGGTTGCAATAACAAATGAAAAGTTTTAGTCAATAAGTGTCCATAATTAATTTTGAATATATCTTATTAAAAAGTTTGCATCTTTATTTTACAAAAAATAATTATTTAATTTGGATTAAAAATATAATATATAATTGATTAACAAGTACAAACAATAATAATTAGTAAAATAATTTTGATTACAATAGTATTGTAGATACTAATAAATGGCAATGTGACTTTAAGTGTTATTTATTTGTCTATTGTTTGGGAGATCCTACACATTACTAAATTAAACTATTTTTCTTATTCATTATCAAAGGAGGAGCAATCATTAGTGAAAGTGTCATGCCTCATTTCTAGTTAGTCTAAGTTTGTAAATATTAAGCATGTGTGTACTTGTGTCTTACTTATTTCCTTATATGTTGTGTATTTTCCCTTCTTGAGTATACCTTTTCTTCCAACTCCACTCTTTCCCTCTTCTTCTAAGAGCTTCAAATTTTTCCACCTTGCCATGCTTTCCATTTGTTGCCTCTCTCACTCTTGTATCTATCAAACTTCCCCATCTTGTCATGCCCTTTGCTTGAACCCTAATGCCTCATCCTATAGTTGAGTCTTGTGTTATGACCAACCCTCAATCCTTGATATTTCCATCTATGTTTTTGTTTCCCTTCTAGCTTCATAGCACACATTGTATTGCTTCTAGTAGTTTGTTGTTGGTACCATTATTTTTAAAGTGGAATCTTTCCCACCCATTATCACTGTTCAAATTTGGACTGTGGGTGTATTTAGTGGCCAACCTATTCTATTTATGGTGCATATAAAAGAGCAAATGTTTTCATCCAAGCTTATCATCTATACTCAATCAATTTCTCTTAGAATATGTTTTGAGCACTTGTGTTCGAGTGTTGAAATCCTAGGATGAAAACCCTAATGATTTTAGAAGATGATCTCATACAAGGGTCATATTTGAGCTTCATCAGATGTAGACTTCAACCACATTGTATTAATATGATTTATCATTTTTATTGATATGACTTTTTTGTTGTAATTATTGAAATTGTAGACTATTTGAATGTAATATACTCATTAATATAATAAGACAATGATTGAGATTTTATTGTTTGTTTGTTGTTCATAAGATCGGGCATTATTTCCATCATTTGTTGTTTGAAATTTAATGATATTGATGATGCATAAATAGTAATTTTAAATGAGTTATCTAAGATATAATTGAATGCTAGGGATAATAGTGTTATTAATCAAATAATGTGTGTGTGTGGAAGGTTAATAATTAAATTTACATTATTGTTTTGACTTGAGAATAAACAAGAAATTTAAACTTTGTACATGGATATTTGTCTTGTAATTTAACTTATTTGAAGTTTATTAATATTAATTTAAATAAAAAATTTGATACTATAATAGATATCATTTTTTTATAAAAAACTATACAAGCAATCACAATACATATTTTTCTTAATTTGCAATTACAATACAAAATTTTTAATCTTGACACATAACCAAATACATTACTAAAACAAAATTTATTGTAAGGGAGGTTGCTTAAAATCAAACTACCATGAATCTTACAAATACAATATTTTGTAATTAGTTTTAATCACTCTTTTTCTTATAATATTGATTGTATTTTTGTTTCATAAAGTATGCACACTAATAGATCTATACATCTACTATGTCATTACCAAATTTTATGTGTTTCATTTCAAATCTAAATGGACTAACATGCTTGTCCTAAAGTGTACTTCTTCTTTTCTTTGTGCAAACATTGAAAGGTTCATATGTTTTGAGTTTAATAAATAAGTTTGGATTAGTTCAAACTTTTTGCCTAGAGTTTGGAAAGAAGTCTATAGGCTTGCTCATTTTATTTATATAGTCTAGAAGTAGTACAAAATCTTCCTTGTTGTAGAGGAAGGATGTGAGAAAAATAATTAAAGATTAGTGAATCTTTATAATTTTACTATTGTTAGAGTCACTCAAGGACTCAAGCTCCCATTTCACCTACAAACCAAAAATAACCTTCTACAAGAGAGAAAAGAAAGAGCATAATTTTTTAATAATGGATGTAAAATAAGATTAGGTCAAATATGATCAATATGTAATAAATGCAATGCAATGAAATTACAAATGAGACCCCTTGATTATATAGCCAAGGTGAGACATAGGATTATACATGATCATAACAAGTGTCTTAATCCTATATCACGATACATAATATTAAATTACCTAAGACACAAGATTAAATGAAAAAAGATAAGATAAGATCTAATTCCAACTAAGACTTCTAGTTCCTAGGACCTAAGTAAACTTAACATGTGAATGGGACCTCCTAGTGGACTAGTTAGGTAAAACACCTTATTCACACCAATTCCCCCCTTAAGTGCATCTTTGAGGAACAAACCAATGCAATTTATAAAAAGATGGGTCCTAACTACTAGGCCATGTTAGACCTGTACCCATGTACAAATGCAATCTCTCACAAACAAAAAAGGAGAAAACCTAGTGGGACAAGACTCCTCCCCAAAAGAGATGAAAACAAAATGCTCTCAAGTTGAAGAAAGAGAAGGACAAAACCCCATACGAAGAAAAGTACCCATCATAAGAGAGAAGATAAACTATGCAACCCACCTCAATGTAGAGTCTCCTATAATGATGGTAGATGCTCGACATTGAATGTTGAAGATGATCAAATCTCATCGAACAACATTTTTTCCTTTGGGAAGAAACAAAACCAATATGGTATGTAGGATGTTTCACACTCTTGAAAGGAAGATGAGGAAAGAAAGATGAGTGATGTCTCTGAATTATGCTCAAGTGTCCCCATGTTGATTTTGAAAGCTAGCACTCCAAACATGCGTTCTAGGCTACATTGATGAAGAGGGCAATCCAAAATCTAGCAAAGATGATTGTAGAACATAATCTAAAGATAAAAATATATCCTTTGAAGATAAATAAGCCTCCTCCAAATGCTACTCAAAAGTATCCACACTCATGTCAAATTATGAAGAATGATTGAATGTAGAGAATAAACATGAGGCTCAAAGTGTTCCCTCACAACAATTGAAGAATAACCATCTCCATCAAAGAGAAGATGTATGGAATCAATGGTGTCTCCAAAATCTAAAATGTTTGACTCAAAAAAAAAACCTAAAATGTCTATCAAGTGTGTATCCCATGTAGCCATATCTGGAAGATTATGTATATATCTTGTTGTACTAAATTATAAGAAGCCAAAACTGTGACAACACAAGCATCATAAAATGTAATAGAAGATGGAGGATATGAAATGAAAGGCTCAAGAACAAGATAAAATGTGAGAACACCCAGGTTGAAGTAGCCATAATTCTCCTCAATTTATCATGATCCACACTAAAAGTGTGATCAACGACCGAAGGATCAAAGTCATCATTAGAAGAAAAATCTACAAAGTTGTATACCTGAGATGCAAGATCAACCATCCCAATAGCAATAATCTCTCTATTTTATAAGTCTTTAAAATGATAACTGAATCATCAGTGAATTTCACAACCTTCCTTGCTTCACCATGGTAATTTGATAGATGGAAAGAAGATTGTTTGACAAATGAGGTACACACAAAACAATTTTTGAAAGTGCTCTCCCCAATATCAATAGATCTCTTTATAATTAAATTCATGTATGTATTATTTCCCATCAAAATAGGTGACATAGCACAAGGGTCAAAAGAAGGAAAATTGATTGTGAAGATGACATATGGTTAGATGCTCCTGAATCTAGAATCTATCTCCCTAATCCAAGACTCGTAGAAGCACAAAGAGTTTGTCCTTTATCTTTACCTGATGTAATAACGAAACCAACATGACCTTTTTCCTTATTATATTGTTTTTAAGAAGAAGAAGTTAACTCATAAATTCTGGAAGGTAGATAAATGTGATTCTTTTTAAAACGTTTCAATTCATCAACAACCTTCTTATAACAAGAATGTTCTTCATGTCCAGTCTTCTTGTACTATGAAGTAGGCTTCTCCTTCTTAGATTATTTCTCTTTGGTAGAGGAATTATTTTGTGCCTGAATTGAATATGGATTTTTCTTTGATTTCTTTGTTTCTTATTAGATTATTTTGACCCTTTCACCTCACTAACCAACAATTCCTGAGATTGAAGTGAATTTTTGAGGCCCATAGAAAGAAGCTTTTGTTGCTCATGTATTAATTGTTATCACTTGGATTTTTCACCCTTTCCAAGTACTTGACTCAATTATCTAGTGAAACATGGGAAGACCTCTCAAAGTGTGGGATTTGATAGTTAGAGGTGAACCTCCAAAGAGGGTTGGTTCTCATGGTAGTCACCTGATTTAACCTATGTTGTGATTGCTTGTTGAGGAAAAGGATTGAAAAAGGTATGAAATGAAACATAAATCCTAATGAGGTGATACACCAAATGTTTGTGACTTTTGCTACTATTTGGCATACACAATATGTTCATTATACAAATTATGGCATGAACAATTCAAGTTTTATGTCATATTTATGCATAAGTGCTCCATAGGAAAGTTGGAGTTCGACAATCTTAAGAGGAAATCAGTTGTTTTCACAACTAAGAGATGTGTGAAAAAATAACATAACCTACAACCTGCATAACATTTACATATTTATGCATAAAGGTGCCTGGAAATTAGACATAAAATGAAGGACTACCTATGCTATCACAAAACCACATCAATAATTTGTAGTTACACATAAAATACAGTTTTGAGAAGGAAAAATTGTTTTGTTTTATTGATAAAAGGTACCTTTATAGCTGCATACAAGCCCAAGAATTGAATTTCTATGAGTTACAATGCTATTCATGCTAGAAAGGACCTTCAAAAAGTTGCAATACATAGTCAAGAAATGCTAGAACTGACAGAAATATGTCCCTAGACCTCCCTTTATGCTATCTAACAACTTGTTGAACATTAGGAACACATTTTTAGCAAATGAATTACATGTTTTTTCTTTATTTTCCCGATTCAAACCTCTTGTGCATCTAGTTGAGTTGTCACTACTTTTTTTACCTTGAAATGTTGATTATAGGTGATTGAATGAAGAAATATTGTTGCTTTGAACTTGTACATCCATCTTGAAAGCTCCTTGAATAACTCCTAGATGCTTGGAGATGTCCCAAAATGAGTCAAATTATCTCCTAGATATGCTCAACCGTGCACCTAAACTCACCTATATTCTTATAGTTTGTTCATAATTGACCCATCAATTTCTCCAACTTGTCATAACACACTCCCCATTCTTTTAGGTCATGTGGAGAAAATGTGAAAATTTCAAACTACCTTAGAGGCATGGGAGATTTCTTAGGAGCACTAATTGCCACTTGTATAATCTTTATGACCCCCTCCCTTCATGTTTTCATCTAAAGATAGGCACTGCCATCTAGTCATCTTTTACATACCTTCTCTTAAGAGATTTCTTTATGCATTGCAAAGATAACCATGATTATTATACTTTTTTAAAATCCATCATAGGATTTTCATTACCTTTTGCATGGTCTTCTTATAGCCCCCATCATGTCATTGTTATCAGCATGTCAATGTTTGTTACTATCATGGTGGCCCTTTGTGGGGATTCCAAGGTATTTTCATCATTCTTTAATGTCATTAGGATAGGAGGACCATCTTTATATGGTCCTTCATGATTACATTTTATCATATTCCACCATGAAATGCCATAAATTTTCATGGTTTCTATCTCTTGCTCAAAGTCATTTGGGTAATTTCATAATTAGGAGAAAACACTTTAGTCTTCACCGTAGCAAACTTGCTATCACTGAAACCCTTCATTACACTATGTTCACGTTCTTCGCAATTTTGTCCCTATTTCTATATCATGTAGGAGATTACTACCAAAACACCATTTATCTTCATGGAGCTACTATCTAACCTTCATAATAGGGTTTTTGGATTTGAAGGGCATAAGCTATAACCTTCGCAATGAAAAGCTTCATGAATAGTCTTTTCATCTCTGGTATTCATCTATTTCCTTTGCCCGTGACTTCTTCTCATGGCTTGAGGATGTATCATTTTTATTTGTTTCATAAAACCATGCATGTTTCTCACCTTGAGAATATCCTCAAACACTTGTCTATGGTCCACCATGAACAAACTATACTAGAGATACATGACTCACTTTTAAATTGTCACCAAAGATTGGACTAAAAATTGCCTACTGCCACTATGAATCTTATATCATGACTATCTTACTGGGTGCCTACTCAACTCAGCTTACCATTTATTGCTTCACATTTCCTGTTAATTGTCATATTGTCTTTTGTCTACACATTATCTTCACTGAGTGCTCTTTAGCCTTATGGACTATCTTTTTTCATAATTTATTTACAACTGAGTTTCCATAGATATTACCAAAATATTTGAATTGTGCATGTTATCTTTTAGCTCATGACTAACCACTCCTAAGCCAAAGCTAGGGAAAATGTATGCATTGTTGGTTTGTCTAGGAGTAAAATTATTCACATTTTGAGTTATGGGATCAAATGGACTTCCACTTGCAAATATTACATGCCCTTGACTACAACAGTAAGCCTCCTCTATAGTACACTCAAAATGGCTAGTGGGATTAGAGAGAGTCAAGACAATAATATGTTTCTCATTATAAGAGGAAACAAATTATAGGTTGCTTCCTTTAGTTTTTCCTTGGAAATTTCAACAATTTCTTTAATAAATTCCTTCAAATTTTGAGCTACATCAGTGCCATCACCACTTTCCTCCTTTGCATGCTCTTAAGACTTATTGAAACTGGTAGAAAATAAATTCATTGAATTTCTTTGGAGCTATGATGCTTTGGGATACAAATACACACTTGAATTTGATATTCCCAAAACTACCTTTCTTGCTACATATTTTCCATGGTAAGACCAATATTTGTTTCATTCCCTTGGCCTTGCACTTGTCTCTAATAGTCTTTGAATTGGAACTTAAGATTTCATGCGAATAATATTCTTATCTCTGTCATATTTACTTGTTAGTGGCCTTCTAAAATATTTTCTTTGTATATGTCTGTTATAATGATCCTCCACTAGATCTCCCTTTTTGACTATCACAATATGCTTCATGATGTCTCAATTTTGTTTCAAACCTACCCATCATGACCATCCTCTTTGTTATTTGAGATATATAGGTCTATTCTTGTCTCCATAGAAACTAAAATTCATGTTTTTGAATAGGGTTTGTCATTTCCCTCCATATCTTGTCTTAAAAACACTCCCTAATAGGAGTCTCACATTGTCACAAATATTGGATTGTTACTTATGTTATAACAAGCTTAGATTACCATAATCATACATTTTACCTATGCACCAATTCACATACTAATTTTATGGTAAAAACCTCCTTCTCTATGAAACTCAGATGAAGTGAATGAAGACACAGAATTGAGGGTGTATGATAAAACCCAACAATGTTCTCATGAAACCTTGAAAAACTTGATATCTAAGCAATAAACATGTTGATCACTATACTGTGGCTTTAAGGATTATCCTCAAGTACTAAATTTTGATGGCCTCAAAGCAGATTACAATTTTTTCATGTTTGAAAGATGGTTTGATTGAAATTCCCTAAAATTCATGATAAAATTGCTATCTACTCATTGTGTCTACTTAATCAATAATGTCAAGGGTTTTTTAAGCTTAAACTAAGCACATTAATGACCCTTAAAACTGAAACAACCCATCAAAAAATTTGGATAGGCTTTGTGGGGATTTGATAACCTGCTGAAGCTTTTCCATGTTGTGTCTCATTATTTGGTAGTTTAAATTAAAAAAAATAGTGCATACTGCATGTAAAATTACATGTGTTTGTATTAAAAACAACCACAAACCCTACCACATGCTTCAATGGTAATACAAATCCTTTAAAAATGATTAAAATGACTTGTTTAAAACATTCTTTCCTCCTTCCTAATTAAAATATTCTAAAAATAAGAGAAAATAAATAATTTATGTTTTCTCCCTCAACCTTATAATGGCGTTGCACACTATGACAATGTGTTAGGATTGTTTAATGAGTATAGACCACCTGCCTTTATTTTCCCACAATCCTTACATCCCTAGATCCCAACTACTTTCCTCGTTGTTGCAAAATGGATAGTGTATGCATCTTAAAGAGTCAAATCTCTTACCCAAAGGCAACTTTCCACAAAATTCAAGAAACACTTGGAATGCTAGCTCACTTCCATCTTCTTGATTTAATTTCTTAAACTAGAACTATACCTTGTACCCTATTCCCAACAATGCCAACCTTCTATTTATTTTATTTTCCCCCTTCAAAACAAACTCCACGTGCATTTCTTGCATTCTTTCACATGGTTGAAGGTTGATGTTCTTTGGGGACCAAACAATCATTTCAACACCTTTGTTACTTGCCATGGTTGCACTTTCACATGAGACTTCTTTGCAACATGTCTCTAAGGCATTGAAATTAGAAAATGATAGTGGAACAATATGATATGGATCCGTCATCATTGAACATAAACATAAGACTGTGAGAGACAACATAAGCTTCCTTATAGCCTCCCTTGAAGCTTGATGATAACTCTAGCTACACTATGAAAGTCTACAAACATTATGCAAAAGATACCTAAAGTGACCAAAAATCCTAAAGTGGAACTACTAATTTTAAACTCAAAATATCCTCAAAAGAAACTCCCTCTTTAACTCATGCACATGGGCTTAACAAATTCAAGGAATTAACAAACTAAAACTCCTCTTAAACAAAATACATTACTTGAAGGTTTTGCATATGAACAAGACACATTATTTTAAGCTTTTTTTTTCCTTTGTAACATTTTTAACCATTTTTTAAGGTCTTAGGACAAAACAAAAACTTGCTAAACTTTGAAAGCACCTCATTAAAGACCCCATAATATCTCATAAAAAGATGCAAATGAGGGTGTAGTATATGTAGACCCCATAATTAACCTATGCGTATGAAAGCTAGAAAGAAATGTTGCATAATCAAGACCAATTTTTTTAAATGCACTATAGACCAACTGAATATCATTTTTCTCAATTTCACATGCTTTATATTGCTCTCTTAGATCATTAACCTTAGTGATGTAATCCTAAATGTTGTCAAAGTTCTTAGGATATAGGCTCATCAATGCATTATCAATTTGGGAGCCTTTTAATTTATTTATAGTGCCATACAATGTTTCAAATTAGTTCCAAGATTCATGAGAATCCTTACATGATTCGATTTGAAATAATAGATATTGAGAAACTAAGCTACAAAGACATCCAAGATCTTTTGTATTTTCAAGCATCCATTTTATCTTGTTATCACCATATTTAGCTTCATGTATCTTATTCTCAAAAAATAGAGTGACCCTAATTCATTAGGGCACTCCATGCATATTGATGTCGAGTTGAATAGTTGTATTATGTTAGCAAAGAAACCTTAGAATAATACATGGAAAAGAATAGCACTAGAAAACATATCAAAAGAATGCACCAAGAGACCTCCCCCCTCCAAATCACCCAATCAAGAATCCCCCCAAGATTAATACTTAACACTTTATATTTTGTGCGATTACAATGCACTAGAATTACTTTCCAGAGTTTATAGTGCCAAGATGGACCAAATATGGAAAATTACACTAATATCTCATAATGAGATTCTCAAACCAAAATTACATTTACCAATTTGATCTAGACTAAAAATTAAGCCTTCCCAAAAGGAAAAATATTTTGCAGGTGTTAGTATGTCCAAGTGATCAACTAAAATGCAAATACACACAAATCTAAATAAAAGATACATGGTCTAAATATAGAAAAAGTGCATGGATAGAACTGTAGAGCTCCTTAATACCTTTCCAACACCACAAAAATTATGAAAATTTGATAAACTAGCAAAGAGTTGTGAGCTCAGAGGTCCAAAAAGGAAAATATGACTTCAATCAACAATAAAATTCAGTTGTAGAAAAATATAAAAAAATGGCTCGCACCACTATGAAGTGTTTGGAACCAAATTTTTGTTGATATATCTCATTTGCAAAATTTTGACACCCTAGCAAAAAGTTATTGTTGAAAATAAGGTGGAACTAAGCTACAATATTAACTTATGTATGTGTATTCAAATATGAAAATAAGATTACCAAATCTAATTATATGTATGTGATTGCACATTCATCATAATAGAAAAATTAGCAAACAAATATGACACCAGATTTACATGGAGAAACTCTTTCAAGAAAAAACTCCACACGATAAAAGAGAGCAAGCATATTATTTATCTTCACAAGAGAGATACACCAAAATACACTTCCTTGTTGATCTCCTCCAACCTGGATGCTTTCATACACCTGCAAATAATACAATATGATACTACCATCTCAAGGCTCTAATTTATAGAACTTGTGGGAGGTAAAACCACAATGGTAAACCAAAACAAGATGTTCCAAAACCACTTTCAAAAACCCACTACCCTTCCATGGAAAACCAACAATCATGATAATAAATTAATTAGCATGCACAAGGATTCAACATGGGTGCCTAATTGATATCCCCTTCAACTTATGGCATTCAAGATGATCCAATGGCTATTTAACTTCCAGATGGAGAACCAATGGACACCTGCTTCCTTCCAAACTTGGTGACCCACTCAAGACTCTTCACATTACCAATGTGAACACCTTGGAGGGATAATTTTTTCCTCTAGTGATGTGTAACCTCCACCAATATTAAAATTCCTCTTGAAAATATAATTATAATATTGGGGTTATCCCACAATACTGGTTTACAATTTTTGGCCAATCTGGACACTAAACTAATTTTTTCTAACTAAATATTCACTTTCGAGCCCCTGTAGCGGCTAAACCATGAGGAATTTGAAGATGATGCAAACTAGTGATTTGTGACATTTTTCTATAGATTCTAAATATATATTTTAAAAACTTTTGGAATCAGATTGTAATTCTTTTTCCATCTCCTTCGAAAACTATTTTTTTTCAGTAAACATCATTTTTAAGGAGTGACGCTCACTGTATAACACAATTTTTTTCCATGAAGGATAAAATTCTAATTTTTTCGAATTTAGATTTGTAACTACGATATATAGTGCTTCCAATTGGTTTCATAGTGTTTTAATGAATATTTTTTCCTTAATTAAGTTTTGAAGTCAAACTAATTACAATTCAGACATAGGCGGACTGTATAACACAACTTTTTTTATATGTATCGAAATTCAATTTTTTTGTTGGATCGAGGACTTCAATAACTGGTGCACTCAT
>VDFB02371897.1:0-47082 GCA_007258455.2 Sequoia sempervirens
AATCAAGGCTCTAAACAACCCACCATTACACTTTATAATGTAGTGTATGTAACAAATTTCCCCAATTCCCTCCCTAAGGAACACACATTCAATATTTGTGGCACTTTTGAGTGCATTTACAACCTTATTGTTGTCACAAGTTATTCAAAGTTTATTGTCATGAGGCAGACATAGATTAGTTTATGTCTTGCAAACTTGAATAAAAGACAAAAAAATAGAAAATTAAAACCCTCATTATGATGACCCCCTCTTTTGTCAAATTCATTACAAATGAGAAAATTAACTCCTCTTTTACAAATTTTTAACTAAGGAAAAACAGTATCCTCTCATTATGATGACCCCCCATTTTGCCAAATTCGTTGTAAAAGAGAAAATTGACTCCTCTTTTACAAATTTTTAACTAAGGAAAAAAAAATGTTCAACCTCCCTATTTTGTTTGCAAAACAAAAAAAAGGCTATGTTTGCCATAATCATTGCAAAAGAAAAAATGGACTCCTCTTTTACAAACTTTTAACTATGGCAAAAATAGGCAAAAAATCTCCTCCCCCTTTTACAAGCTATTAAAATAAACTAGACAATTAAAAAGCACTATCTTGTAACATAAAATGTTACCATTTAATGCAATAGTGAACAAAAACTGCTTGGTTGGAATGACCTTGTCAAAGCCTGAAGCAAAAGAGGTGTGGCAGCTTTGAGGATTGCTTAGGGTGCACTGTCCAATGCCTTCATTGACTGATTGAAGAAAGCATTTGCTCCCTCTCATGTCACCTCATTTTTAGCATGTCTCAAAAAATGGAGGCTACTAAACAAATTACATGCTAGCCCTCTTAATGCATAGCTTCAAACTCATGTCGCCTTGCAAGAATTTACTAACTGGTGTGGAGGTCTAATGCATATAACGAAGCTGATGATGAGGAGCAATTAATGCTAAGTGGGACACTAATCGATAGATCAGAGAAGAATTGACAACAATTGTTGGTAGAAATATCCTTGCATGTGAAGAACAAACCTTGTATTATAGATGTGGCTTTTATGGTTGTGTGTGGAGGGAACCTAGCACCTCAAAAACACCAGTGTTGTGCATCGATTCCTTCCTCTGCATTGATTCCTTCCTCCTACTTCATGGATTTCCTATGTTGTGTGTAGGCTCTAGGCGTTGATTTCAACAGTCGCAATGATAAAAGGGTCGCGTGAGGGGTTGAGATGCCTCTTGATTTTTCCAACGTTGATCTTTGTGGAGCTTTGAACACCAAGAAATGCAAAAAAAATCAATGTTTGAAAGAGATCCCCCCTTACAAGCGCAATGAATGGAAAACGCTTTGAGAGGGCAATTATGGGCAAAGATTTGGGCGAATAGCCCATGGATTTGGACTGCAGATTTTGTTGCTCTTTTCCCTTGGCAATTGCGTTCTACAATTCCCAACATCAGCGATGGACTCTTCCCTGCATGAGCTATGGGCTTGTTTGGTGCAACCTACCATCAAATACAAGCACGCCGTGCCCTGTGAGATGGTTTGCCAGGTCGCGACTTACAAGATGGCTTGCCTCCAAAAAGTTGGCCTCCAACTCAAAGTTATGGATCAAGGAGCCTACAAGATGTGGGTTCTTCAACAAACTCACCTCTCTTTTCCACAAAATTTTTGTAAGTCTCAACACTTGAAAATTTCATGTAGATTGAGCAAAGGCCCTTTGTCAAACTCGCCAAAAGCCACCTCTTAATTGCCAATCATGAATTAAACCAATGACAAATCGCCACTACAAAGCAAATTGCGACCTGCAAAATAGGAAAAATGGCTTGCCAAATAGACTGTGTTGGCCTATAGAATTGTTAAGCATCCTCTGCTATTCACCCCCCTCTAATTTTGCTATGCAAATCGTCAAACATCTTCAATGAAAATTGAGCCTCAAATAGGTTGTGAATCACGCCACACGAATGGGAGATTTGGGTGTATGGATTTGACAAACACACAACTATTCGAGATCCTCCTGCTACATTCCTATTGTGAGTACTGTGCAAGTCGACTCCAAAGGACGCCTTAGAGACGTTTAACCATCTTCTTGTGATTGGTTGCACACAACAATGGCATCAACAAAATACAATAGCGTTCATCTTTGGCTTGGTAGTATCTCCACCTAAAGCTCATTAGGAGATCATGGAGATGAGAAACAAGCACGAATGAACAATGCAAAAGATTGTATTTAGTTGACTCAAATTACATTGAGTACAAGACCTTCCATATATAGGCAAGGATGAGGCAATCCACCTATGAGGTGAATTGACAAATGCCCTAAGATGTGGCACAAATGAGTAGATAAGTGTCCTATAGGTGTCAACCTTAGGACCACTAGGAGTGTGCAAACCAACAATCTCTGACCAAGTCATCAACCTTGTGCGTCAAGTGTTGAGTGACCTTTTAGGTTAACCAAATAACTTGGTAATCTCTAGAGGCTTAAAGGTTGCACATTTGGTTAGACAAGATGTTGTATGACCTCATCAACCTAAGTACACTTAAGTATAGTGAATAGATTAAATTATTCACTCTAACAAATCCTCTATCACATTACTTGTTTTATTCCTTGCACTTTGGCTTACTCATCGGTAGGAAGCCTTTTTGAAAAACAGTCTTGATGTTACTTGTACCTACCAACACAACACCAAGTGGTTTATATTGGTTATCATGCAAAATATATGTGATTGGCAACATTGTTGCTTTAACCCTAGTCAATGTACAAGAATCATCTTCTATGCCTCTCCCTTGCAAAATTGTTGCACACCCACACCATTTGAATTCATCTATTTTATTTATTATCCATATTGTTTATATTTAAATGTAAGTGAACATTATTTATTTACTTTTAATTAAGAAAATCATTTGGTTTGATAATGAAAAATATATTTAAAGACTTTCTTATGTTTTTTTGATAGGTTAATTGAGGAAACTATTTGGGCCCTCTTCCATTAGAGAAAATGCAAACAAACACAAGTCGGAACCAAAGCAACCGAAATACCATACTAAATAAACATTAGCCAACCACTTCTTATGAGAAATCAAAACTATCTAATAAGAGGCATCCTTCCCAAGTTTCTTATAAGAAACAATAGTCCACAGACACTCATCATGTTTGCTAACAAGGCCAAAAAATTAACATTTTTTGGCTTGCCAAATTACAAAGATACTCTTGTAAGTAAAAGGGGTAATTTGAAAATGAAGGCCACCCCTTGTCTTGGAAGGCAAGAATATGAGGTGGTGCAAGCTCAACATCTATAAAAGGTGTTCTCTTGAGGAGTGAGATAGCCACTAGAGGCTCACAATGGGAAGCCAAGTACAAACTACCCATTTTAGAGGATTAGTATTGTTTCACCACAAGGCTTGACTAGGAGGCTTATTCTTCTTGTTGGTACAAATATCAAATAGGCAGCCAAGGCCAAACTAGTTTATGTGTCTGATAGCCACCCTCTCATAGTCCAACTTTTGCTTTCAAATACAAATTTTCACTTTGAGCTAAATCTTTATCAATAGGCCTTGAAAAATATCCCTCGTGAATATAAGCAAAGGTTGAGCGGGTGTGAGCAACCACTTACAAAGATAGAGAACCTTGCCCAAAGCAAGCTACCTCATGAATATAAGCAAAGGTTGAGAGGGTGTGAGCAACCACTTACAACAAAGATAGAGAACCTTGCCCAAAGCAAGCTACGGGGGCACCACAATTATAATAGAAAAATTACAACTTAAGCTAAATCAATATCACCCAAAAACCATGGTACTTCCTCAAGCATATACTCCCAATCCTCATATGAATCACAATGAAAAAGCTCTAAGCACATGGGGGCTTGCACGATTTGTAGATCCAAGCATGATACTCAAGCATACTAGGCCAAAAATTATGAAACCTAAAAATCAAACCCATATCAACATAGTTCTCTTCTTCCACTACATCAAGCACTTAGGGAAATCTTCTCAAATTTCTTCATTGAATACAAACCCTTGAAGCCATAAAGTTTGAAGCCTAAAATCCTACTACTGACCCCATAACCAACTTCAAAGAAGATTGCATCGTTGCCCCAAGGGCACTATTCTTAGGAAACAAGAAGCAAAATTGTTTGAGCACAAAACCATTGCAACAAAGAAGATTGATGGAATGCCAATGACATTGAGAAACTAGTTTTCAAAAGAAAAAAGCTTCGAGTGAGTAGGCATATAGGGGCAATGACACCAAGCCTCGCAAAAAAAATTGCAATGGCAAGCTCAGCCACCAAACCATTTGAAGGACCCTGCAACAATTTGTTAAAATTTTCATATGCAAAGGGGCACTCATGCCCAACAAAAACTATAGCCATTGTCCATTATATAATATATTATTAAATATAGTTATGTTTTTAATTATTGAAGGGACCTCAAAACCTGTTACATATGGAGGAGAAACAAACCCTACAACAAACCCTACTAAACATCCAATAACAAAGAAAACCTAAACCAATAGACATGGAAAGGAAAAAGCAAGGAAAGACCCCAATTACATATGCTTAAGAATTTCCACAGCCTACAGTTCTTGCTGGTAAAAATTATCATGTAGCTTGACAAAGTCCATCAGTTCCTTTTTTTCCTCTTTAGAGTTTTTTTCTTGCTAGCTCTAGTATTGGTACTAAGACCTGATTTTCAATAGTTATCCTCATGGGTAGCTTTGTTATTGGTAATATGAATAGTCTAACTCTCATGTAAATCCGCTGGCTTGTTCGTAAAGATTTTGATGACTGTAATGCTGTTCTAAATGGTACATTTGCTAACTTGGACTACATGGTTGAGATTATCTTTGATGACCATAAGTTCCTTTTCAAAATTGAACAATTTAAGAGTGTGTTGTTTCCAATTCTTCCACTCAACCAAGTTAACCATATTTTCATTTTTCAAATTAGATAAATCTCTCTTAATTTTGTTCATCTTGGGAATAGCTTCCCAGCCCTGGATAATGCTGGTGTCCTCCTCTCCTTCCATCCATGTCTGACATCCTATTTTCTTGTGAATAATTAAATATAGTTATGTTGACTCTATAAGCTAATAATATTTTTTCACTGGTAATGTATTATGATATTTTTTTTAAACAAAAGTCAAATAGGACTTCACTATGGAGCTCATGGACCTTTGTGAAAAGAAGGTTGTTGCTTAAGGCAGTGACTGTTTGGTGCAGGATAAACAAGATTTTGTGAATGAACAATTTACGTGCAATTGAGTTCTATGTTTCTTTTGACTGAAATATTTGAATTTTTATGTTTTTAGGTGTTCATGTGCCCATGGGTAAGTGAACTCTTTAAGTTAGTTGTGCTTGGAGTGATAGTAGTTGGATCTTGATAAACTTTGTTAGACTGGTGGATGTTTGTTTACAGAAATATCTGGTTTGTAAGCTTTTTTACTTCAATATATCAAAAACGCTGAAGGCCAAATACTCAGCTTGATGAACCTTCATAACTTGCCACATTTCCAAATCCACAAAAAAATCAATATATGAATAACAAATTGTACCGATTAGTTAGTTTTCTAGAGCATATTATGATCAGTTGTTGGTGAAAAGGAGAAAATCTCCCTCCCTCCCTCTCCATAATATGGCTATGGTTCTCTGATCTTCCCAATAATATTGGGAAGATTCATATTTTAATTATTAAAGTCTATACTGGTCATAGTTCTCACTGAGCTATTCTCAGAATTTACAGAACAACGGAACTTATATCTGCAAACATATTTTCATCTTAATAATAATCTTTTAGTATATTCAATTAAAATTAGTCTTTTAAGAAATTAAAGTCCAGGGTTGGACACAAATAACAAGATTATGGATATATTTTGCCCCAATATTTGAGCTACTTATATTCAGTTCAACAATGCACTTAAATTTTAAAAGATCACTCCAAGAGGCTTTCCAGACTTCGATGCAATCAAACTATAGAGGCATTGAATATACAAAATACCCTTTGGTAGTACAGAAAAGACATGAAAGAGAATCGGGGTAAATTTGTAAAAACTAACACTGTACAAGACCCTTTTCCTTGACATTCTGCCTCCATTCCATCAGTATCTCATTTGAAGATGGCAAATTAGTATCTCTAAGATTATCCAAATCATAATCTATTTCCTCAATATCATTTTCCATGCCAAGCTTTGGATTCTGCTCATGCATTCCAATATTGTCCATAATATATCGATTTCGGATATCAATTGTCACTTTTTCATTATCCCCTATTGAATAAAGTGACATACTGTTTACATATGAATGGGTTTGCCCATCATATTTCATCGTGCGAAGGTTGTTGATAAGTTTTATAGGTTCTAATGATGAATCCAGTACACATAAAAGATGTAAGGATTTCATCAGATTACTGAAGATGCAGCTCTTCAAATCATCATCTGCTACATAACTGTTCAGCTTATCTGATAAGTGTCTCAATCTGTCTTTAGTGATACAATTGGTGTTATTCTTGAATAGCTCTGTCCACTCGGTTTCACATATGTCCACTGATCCTTTGGCCATGGTGTTTATGTAATTAATAATTTTATCATACTCTTCTGACTGTAAGCTTTGACATATCTTTTCTTTGTAGAGTGAAACATGAGGAATCTTACCCTGCTCAATAAGCTGGTCAAATGCATGGTCCAACAAATGTGACTGGACACATAAACCAAAAAATACAAGTAAGAAAAATAGTACCAACAAAAAAAATGTCAATTATTTATAACGATGAAAAACAACAAACAGAATCAGATTGGTTTTCATTTTACTGAGATCTTTTCCAACAATATTGTCAAGGATTTGATCTTCTAGTGCCACAAAAGCTGAATAAAGGATTGAAATACTACGTGTAACACTGATGGATAATTCTTTAACAGAAACCTTAAATTTCTTAATTCAAAAATGTGCATGCAGCATAAGCATGGTTTGGATTAACATCAAGCTTTGCTGACATGAATACAAATACGTACTAAAGTAGATTGCTAGATTATACATGAAAGCATCATTAAGAAAGAATAAGGAAATTCCAACAATATACAAAGTTCATAATGGCATTCTATACAACTAATAACGACAGTATGTGGGAGCCCAAATAGAGATCTGGCCCTTAAGGAGAAAAAATTATTTCAAACCATATGCTAAGAGCTCAAAAATGACTCTTTAAACAGGCAGAGTAGGTAAATTCAAAACAGGTAAAACCTCTTCATGTCAGTACAGCTAATGACAACAATCTTAAATAATTAATAACTACAAATGAGGTATTACTTCATCTTACCAAATGGGATAATATGTATTGTAAGGACTGAGTACCTATGAGACAAAATGATGTTGAACACACTACCAAAACCACGGAGGTTGACAATGGACATCAGTCAGTACCACACATTTAATAAACACTAACAGTTGATTTACAAAGCTACCTTTGGAGCTTGGTTTTAACTCCCTGAATTCGTCTTCATGCTTTATAATATTATATGAACAAATAGCAAAATTCCCAACACAATCATGAAAATGGACACATTGAGCATTAAAATAGCAGCAACGTTTAACAAGAAATCCTTGAATGCAAAGGCTTTTACAAAGCACTTGGTCATAGCACCATGGGAGGGAGAAATGCAATTACAAAAGAGATAATCACAAAGTAGTTATAATTCCATGATTAGTGAAAAATTAGGAAAAATGGGGGTCAATGTTGGGTATCATTTATTAATGCCTAGAATGTTTGATTTGAGTGGAGGTATTAATCAGAAGTCTTCAGCATCAATGAAGCCAGAGGTTTTTTGCGAAAGAAGGTTTCCATGTGGCAGTGGCAATGTGTTGTTACCCATACAAAATTTTCATATTGTATCAAGCTTCAAAGCCAAAACCTTGTCTTTCCATCTATTCAACTCGTCATAGTCTTGCCCTATTAGTGTATGTTGTTTTAGTAGTCTTTTCCGTCTTAATGCAGAGAAGATGGAAAGAACTTTTTTGAATGCTTTTATAAAGGCAAAGAGTGAAGATGTTTTAGTCAAGAAAAATGGCTCAGGCAAGATGAGGTTAGGTAACACCTGAATAAGGGATTTTGAGAAATATATATACAGGTGTGCACCTAAGCATGAAGCACACGCTCAACAAAGGGCAATATGAAGTGAAAATATATTTCACAAACTACATTCATGGGTGTGCATGTGAACTAGAGGCTTGCATTTTTAAAAGCCAAAATTCTAGTTTTCATTTTCAACTGCACATCTAATGCAAGAGGATGCACCTGAAAAAGCCAAAATTCCAGTTTCATTGCTAGGTGCACATGGAAGCATGAATTGTGTGCACCAGTGAGGGCAAAAACTGATATAAAAAATTCAGTACAAGTGTGCATGAGAATATCAGGTGTGCACCTAATAGTGGAAAGCAAGTCTTAAAGCTTTATATTAACAAAGGTGTACCTAGAAGAGAAGTGTGCACCTCAACAAAGGAGTGAATTTAAAATGCAAACATCAAAAATCCTTTGTTACGTGCATGTCTGGGGTGCAAGTGCACACCTAACCAAGGGAAAAACTCAATGTTAAAACAAGTTTGAAATTCATTCCAAAGGGTATTTGTTAAACAAAAGGGCATGTCTATTAAGGTAAAAGGTCAAAATTTGAATGCCATTGTGAGTTGTGTGTGTGCACCTGAGGGGTGAACTTCACCAAAACAAAATTCCATTTCAAAAGTGAGAAGTCTAAAAATCATTTCAAGGTGTGCATAGGATAGTACCATTAGTAGGTGAATCTGAGAGGCAGAGATGTGTGCCTACCTGAGAGGATTTGAAAGCAAAACATTCCATGTTAAGGTGTGTGCCTAGTGTGCACCTCAGTTAAAAAAAAGATTTTCAAGTTTAAAACCTATATGCAGGAGCACACCTAAACAAGGAGGCATCAATGTAATTATTAGATGCATCTGAAAGGTGGATGACCAGCTGCTATCTTAAAAGTTGTTTCTATAAATATGGTAAAAACATCTATGTTCAACCAAAGATTATTACAACAAATTGTCATGTCCCCGAAATCATGACACTAAAATAAAAAAATACATATTTAAAAATATTAAACAGTTGCTATCATTGTCAAAGACAGATATTATAATAATCATTATATTATAAATATTAAATATAACATTGCATATTGCAATTACCAAAGTACAAATACTAGATAATAATGTGAAATAAATAATATATATTGACAATTTATTATAATACAAATAACTCGACATCCAGAATAAGATAATAAAATAAAGATAACCTAAAATATCATTATAAATTATAAATGATAACATTATAATTATCAAATATAAAATTACAAATATTGAACATTATAATATTTTAATATAAAATTATAGTAAGGGACATTACTTCCCGATTTGCAATATGGGCTACGCTGGAATATGAGGATCGAGAGTTTCTGAGGAAGCGATATTATTTATAAAGTTATCAACCTCTATCCTTCACAGCAATAGTCAACAACCATTCTCTATTACCGAATGCGTTAAGAGGAGTCTTCAAGATGTATTGTTATCGGGTCTCCTTTCTGAAGACTGCCGCCGCCAATATCCTTCATTTCCATAGCATTGATCTGACATTCACATTTTATAAGGGATTCGAGAAATTACCCGAATGCTAATCGATTATATCAAACTATGCAATTATTGGATATTAGGAGGTATACCAATATTGGTATTGATGCATATATTTGAAGCTGCCACAACAGTGGACTAGTCATCGTTGGTGTTTTAAAGGTTGATATATCTAAACCACCGTCCCCATACAAAGATATTGTAGGAGTCAGAACAGATATTAAGTTACCATGTCTTATATAAAAACCATCCCGGCAGTATTGCTTATCGATGTGGAATATAGAAGACATCTAAGATTATGAACCGCCTTTCATTTGACTTAAATCATCTGTGGAGCTACTCTCATTGCCACACTGGCAATACTTTTAGAAGATCATTTGATTCAATGCCATTAGAAGAGCTGACCCCACTATGCAGGCAACCATTATGGAGATACAACGATAAGTGTAAAGGCCAAGAATATATAGAGGTCGCGGAGTTCTGAAACCAAAGGGGCCGTTAAATATTCAAAAGCATTATATTAGTCATTATGGATAAGACAAGCGATCAGTATGTTTTTATAAGACAACGATTAAGGATAAAGAAAAAGACAACAACTAATATAGATAAGACAAGCGATCAGTATGTTTTTATAAGACAACGATTAAGGATAAAGAAAAAGACAACAACTAATATAGTTCAAATAAGTACTACAATTAATATGTAAAAGGTAGCGATGCATTTCTTGGACAACAGCAAATTGAATTAAGGAAACAATTATATTAAGCAGCGATTAGTTAAGAGGCCACTATTCATGTTGACAAAGGCATCGCTTAGTCAAGGAATATGCCCAATTGGATGGACATAACTATTCATAGAGTCATATCTCCCAATGCAAGCATTAAGGTATAAATAATAGTAAGACATGAAGAGGAGAGATAAAGAATGTTGTTGCAGATATATATACATATCTTAACAGTGAATCTAGAGTGCTCTAAGGAGCCATGGATTAGTTTAGGTTTTTACTCAGCAAAATCAGAACAGCAGACAAGATAGACATCATTTGGCTCAACTGGACTATTCGGATACCTTGATTTAGGAGATTAAAAGAAAAAGTCAAGATAAATCAATAAGGGACATTACACAAATACAAACAAGAAAATCAGAATCCTTGAGTGTCTGTTTTAGAGGGTTTTGGCAGCAATTTACAGCAGAAGGGACCCTTTTTCAAAGAAAATCTGTAGTACAGCAGTGAACAACAGCCCTTTCCTTTTGGAACTCTTCTTCTTCCATTCATCAGTCTTTTTAAGGTGAAAATAGCAGGTCATGCAGTAGAATCAGCACAACAGAACACTAAAATAAGAATGTTTGACAACAGAGAAATGCTAAGGTTGAAGTAAAATCAAACATTACAACACTTATAATGACAAAGCAGCAGAGTAAATCTTCCTTCCTCTCTCAAACAAATTAACAATTTTGAAGAGAAATCAGTCAATGTGAGCAATAAGTGTATTTGCAAATGATCTAGGTTTTCAAAAGTAGTCAAGGTTTGGTGCAGAAAAAGGGTATTCAAATTCAAAACATCAAGAGAATGTCAGGGTCTCAGAGTGTTTTCATAACTCGGCCATGATTAAAAATAGAAGTTTTCATTCAGAACAGCCACTAAGAAGTCTATTTGTAGCCCACACTAATCACATTTCCAAGGAGAAGAGCATATTCAAAGTTTTGTTATTTTAAATTGGCGCTAATTATAGCTTGTGCTATTTTTACCTACCTCTATTTTTAGCCCCGCTTGCTATTTTGAGAGAACTTTATTTTTAGCCCAGAGTTGGCTATTGTTGGATCTTCTATCTATAGACATCTCGTTATATTGAAGATGTGAGCTTTAAGCAATAGTTTGTAACAATTTCAATCAACAGCTTAACAAATGATTGCATGGTTTTAGTTTTGCTTTAATTGGATAGAATTTTGTAAAATAAAGATACATTCCTACAATATAAGTAGCAATTAGTTTATTTGATTTATTTTCATTAGTACCAATGATCAGCTTCCATAGGTTTCGTTAAACAAATCAGCAACTGAGATTTGGGAGCATTTGAAGACCCTGCATGAGACCTCCGACAAGAGCCATGTGTTCTTTCTAAAGAACTAGTTGTTCTCCATTATGATGATGAGAGAATGTCCTTACAGGAGCATCTGATAAAGATTCAAGACGTCTGTGATCAGCTAGAGGCGATTGGTCGGAAGATGGAGGAAGAAGACATGGTAGTCATCAATTTGAAAAGTCTACTGAAGTCTTATGAGCACTTTGTTGAAACTCTCAACATTACATCGACTGATGTTGATTTGAAGTTTCTAGAGCTTTGTACCAAATTTTTGCAACAGGATCGTTGGAGACAACAATTTGGTAGTAGTGCTTCTTCCTCCTCTACAGAGCAAGCTTTTGCAGCCAAGTCTTAGGCTAAGAATAAAGGGAAAAGTCAGCCTTCGCAGTAGAACAGCCCAAAGAAGAACATTCAATGTACTTACTGCCACAAATATGGTCATATGAAGAAGGATTGTCGTTAGCATTTGGCTTTTGAAAAGAAGCAAGAAGGGTCTCAGCCGAAAGCAAATGTTGTCGAGCACACTGAGCAAAAGGAGTCTTCCTTTTATGCCTTTATGGCTAAAAGACCTACAGATCATGTGAAGTCCTCTGCTCGGTACATTGATTCAGGTGCTTCGTGACACTACACCCTTCGACATGATTGGTTCACCGACTTCTCTCCTTTCGGTGATTCAGTTACTTTTGGAGGAGGTGAATAGTATACTATTCTCGGCAAGGGCAATGTTCAAATTCAGTCTGCTGGGAGGAATCTCATATTCCTCAATGTTTACTATGTTCCTGGCATGGAAATAAACCTTCTCTCTGTCAATCAGATCATGTGGCACTCCCCTCAGCTGGATGTGGTATTTAGTGCATATAAGTGTTCGATTGTTGATCGGGAGACCCGCACCACTGTGGTTGTTAGCATTGAGGATCATGGTCTATATAGACTTGTGGATACAGGTGACTCTCTAGAGTTAGCCATGGCAGCCAGAAATTCTTCCATTAGCAGTCTTTGGCATCAGCATTATGGGCACTTAAATGTGCACTATCTCTCTCAGCTATCTCAGGAGGGACTTGTAGCTGGTTTACCTGAGATCCAGACTCAGCATCATGGAGTATGTGGAGCTTGTTAGGTTGGGAAGCAGCACAAGACACCATTCCCGAATGGTGACTCATGGCGAGCCTCCAAGGTACTACAATTGGTTCACGTTGATGTATGTGGGCCAACGAATACACCTTTTGTTATTGGTCGCAAGTATTTCCTGCTTTTTGTTGATGATTTCAAACGTAAAATGTGGGTGTACTTTCTTAGCCAGAAATTAGACGTGTTTACTGTATTTCAAAAGTTTAAGGCCTTAGTAGAGAAAAAGCCTGGTTGTTCCATAGTCACTCTTAGGTCAGATAATGGGGGGGGGGAATCTTATTCTACTGATTCTCCAACTTCTGTGATATACACGGCATCAAACGCTAGTTAACCACACCCTACACCCCTCCGCAAAACGACGTTGTAGAGCGGCGCAACTGCACAATCATTGAGATGGCTTGCTCCATCTTACAACACAGGAGTGTTCCTAAGAAATATTGGGCAGAAGCAGTCTACACTGCCATCTATCTTCTTAATCAGTCTCCTACACAGGCTATTAAGGTGAAGAATCCTGATGAAGCTTGGACGGGTCACAAACCTCAAATCAATCATCTGAAAATATTTGGCTCTTTAGCATATGTATGGATTCCAGATGCCAAACGCTCCAAGTTGGATTCCAAGAGTCAAAAGCTTGTGTTCATAGGGTACAGTGACAACCATAAGGCTTGCAGGATGATTGATGTAGACACTGATCATCTCATCTTCAGTCGTGATGTTGTCTTTGATGAAGAACGAGAACCCTTTCACCTTTCCTCGTCTATGCAAAATTCTGAAAATCAACCTTTGAAGGCTTCTGATTTGGGTGTCTGTCTTCCGTTAGGTGCACTTGATGGGAGGGATGATGCAGATTCTATTTTTGATGATGCTCAACTCGATTTTCCTTCGAATGATGTTGATCTTCCACCTGTTGGACTTGTTCTAGATCTAGTACCAGTTCCAACTCCTCATGCATATGATGTTGGCACTTCTACTCTCCATCCTAAATGGTGGGCTAAGACCATTGGTGATCTTCATGATGATGAGCTCATTGAGGGTAGATGGTCCAGAAATAAGAGCAAACAGTAGCATACAGTTAATTTTGCTCTCATGGCCAACATTCACAGTGTTTATGAGCCTCAGACATATTCAAAGGCTAACGGAATTCCTGAGTGGGAACAAGCTATGTGTAATGAACACCCCCTGTTCTATATATTTTTTTTCAATTTTCACCAAGTGTTCATTTAAGGCATTTCGTCAAACAGTTGACACTTTCCAGTTCTGTATTTGTTTTTTCAGTTTATATATTATGATTGACAGAAGATTATAAACTGCTTTTGATTTAACGAACTCCACCAATAACCATCATTCAGGGAACATATAAATGTTTGAGCATAAATAATATAATCCAGAAATTCAATGATATTAAAATATCCACAGAGTAACAAAGCAAACTTTAAGCTCAAAGAATATCAAGATAGAATTTATAGCTAACCTCATAAACTTGTCACCAAAGTTGAGTATACAATAATTAAATTGCAGAGATAACAATTAGTCTTCTAGATATTTTGGAGATCCACGTATCAATCTAAACCCCTGGCTGTATTGACAATTCTACGCACTAAAGCTATTCACCTCTCTGTGTGTCTGTTCAATGCCACACAACTTCTTTAATTTTGACAACTTGCTATATTGAGTGCCGCAAGATTACACGACTCCCTCCTTGACAGCTCATAAGATTTCACCCAACTTCTTAATTTTCTCAAGTATTAAAGATTAAAGTCTTCAGCTCTTTCGAATGACCTCGCAAGTCCCGACTTCCTTCTCTGACAATGTCATTTGTTTGATACAACAAGTATCAAATGGCGAAAGATGACCAAAGAATGACTCCCTGTTCCTTATCGCATCTTTCAACACTTCTCGTCAATCATCTGGTGCCGTCAAATGTCTCCACAACACTGTTTAACACCAATACCAAGCCTTATTCAAGAATGGTCGATATCACTAGAATTCCAACTGTATTCAAATTCCCTTGAGAATATTAAACAACAGTTATTGAATATCGTCCTCATACCACCAATTCCCAAGTCTTTGAGCAAATTCCCGATATCTTTCATCAGAATTCCAAACGCCAAGAATAGATTTTAATGATATAACAGACCCGACTTTAATCCATTGAAATTCTCGTGCTTGGTGAGGAACTACAATGACTTTTTGTGAAGCGCTAGCCTCCAATTCATGTCGTTACATCCAAATCACCAATGAAATTCTCCTAAAAACAACAAATTAGGCACAGGAATGCTCATCTAGATGATCAACCTATGCCCAGATAAATGGCGATGATGTATCTTTTTCAATGGGTATTGACTTCCTTGAAAAGAAGTCAACTCTATAACTTTCTCCTCGGATATCCTTCGTATATCCTTCGTGGCAGTTGCTTTATTGGAACTGAAGAATTCACCTGAAACTTACTTCTTTGACTCTTATCCCAAAAACTCTTAATTTAAGATATGACAATGTGATTCCTTCATACTTTGAAGCGGTTCAGCTAACTAATGGGAATTCAAATGACTTTCCACAGTAATTTAAATGAAACAACAACAAGAAGTATAACCAAAAATTAAAATACAGCAACTTACAAATCATATCACCTTTTCTTGCAGCTCTGAACAATTCCTTAAACCCGGG
Source organism: Sequoia sempervirens (assembly GCA_007258455.2). Taxonomy (NCBI): domain Eukaryota; kingdom Viridiplantae; phylum Streptophyta; class Pinopsida; order Cupressales; family Cupressaceae; genus Sequoia; species Sequoia sempervirens. Next base: position 15,471 of record VDFB02371897.1, read on the forward strand.
AGATCTGAAATTCTTCAAACTTGATAACCAACTAACACAATGAAAATTGTCTTTTACAATGACTTCATAAATTTCTTCAAAAACGTCAAATCATTTATAACCAAGAATCAACCAAGGTGGATCTTTCACCACTGAAGTTGATCATCTTTCAGAGGTCACCCCACCTCAGAAAAACTTTGAACTGTGTTCACCACAACGAACCTGACCAAACCAAAATTCAAAAAACCAACTTCCAAGCAAAAAGCTCCACAATTCTCTTATTCCTTTCACTTCGTAACTCCTCCTGGTAACTCCTTGAATTCCTTTTTTAATTTTAAATTGTGACTTTATTTTTTTGAATTTGCATTTAATAAGTCACAATAATATAATATTATTTAATTAATTAAATTCCCTTTTTGAATTAACAATTGGAAGAAAGTATTAATTAATTAAAATAATATTATATTTCTCCATGAAGGAAAACACGGGACATTACACTATGGAGGCTGAATACTATAGTCATCAGAAGAATAACACTTGGATCCTTTCTGATCTTCCTCCAGGGAAGAAGCCCATCAGCTACAAATGGGTTTATAAGGTTAAGTACAAAGCTGACGGAACCCTTGACAAGTACAATGCTCGTCTCGTTGCTAGGGTGTTCTCATAGAAGGAAGGCATTGACTACGAGGAGACTTTTGCTCCTACAGCCAAAATGAGTACTATTCAGCTCGTCCTTGCCTTAGCAACCCAGTTTGGTTAGAAAGTCCATCAAATGGACGTTAAGAGTGCTTTCCTCAATGGTGAGTTCAAGGAAGAAGTCTATATGACACAACCTCCAAGGTTCAAGGTTGTTGGTAAAGAACACTAGGTGTGCAGACTACTGAAAGCACTCTATGGTCTGAAACAGGCTCCCCAGGCTTGGTACATCAAGATCGACAAGTACCTCACAGCTCATGGCTTTCAGAGGAGACCATTTGATTCTAATCTGTATGTCAAAAACACTGGTAGTGATATTCTTATTCTTGTTGTCTATGTTGATGACCTGATCATTACTGGCAACTCGACACTTTTGATCGATGAGATCAAACAGGATTTGTGCAGCTCATTTGACATGACAGATTTAGGAATTCTGCATTATTGTTTAAGTGTTGAGGTCTGGCAGACAGAGAGCAATATCTTCATCTCTCAATCCAAATATGCTCGAAGTCTACTGGATAAGTTATGAATGCAAGATTGCAAACCTGCCTCCACACCTATGGAAAAAGGGTTGAAGTTGTCAACTAAATCAGATTCACTTGTAGTGGATGAATCCTTGTTCAGGAAACTAGTGGGCAGCCTCATCTATCTCATTTCCACTAGACCTGACCTTAGTTTTGTAGTGAACTACATTTCACGCTTCATGACAACCCCCAAGGCTGATCATTGGGTAGTAGCAAAGTGTGTGTTGCGTTATGTGAAGGGCACTTCTAATTATGGACTTCTTTACACTAGGAGTCATGATCCTAGCCTCATTGGTTACACAGACTCAGATTGGGCAGGTTCGGTTGATGACAAAAAATCAACATCTGAGTATGTTTTCAGTTTGGGATCTGGTGCAATCACTTGGACTAGTAAAAAGGAGTAGGCAGTGGCTCTTTCCTCGATAGAAGCAGAGTATCGAGGAACAGTTAAGGCAACTTGTGAGGCAGTTTGGCTTCGTCAGATGCTTGTGGATATGCAAATATCTCAAGCAAGTTTGACTCCCTTGTTCTGTGATAATCAAGGAGTTCTCAAACTTGCCAAAAATCCAGTCTTCCATGAAAGAACCAAGCATGTGGAAACTCATTGTCACTTCATTCAGAAGCTTGTTGAAGATGGATCAGTTCAGTTGTTGTATGTTCCAATAGAAGATCAGACAACAAATATTCTCACCAAGTCTCTGAGCCTAGCAAAGTTTGTCAGATTTAGGGGGTAGCTTGGTGTAGTTGATATATTGACCATTAAGGGAGGGTATTAGAATAATTAAAATTCTCTTATTAATGGTCAATATTGTACCATATCATATATATTAGATAGTTTCTAATTTTTGTCTCTGTTCACGATTTTTTCATTATAGAAACATCGTTCCTTGTAATTGCTATATGTACATTCCATTCTTTTAATAAAATCATGCAATTACCTGGCTCAATTCGTTTCATGGACTTGACAAAAATTGTTGGTGTAAGTTGTGAAAAACCCTTGCAATTCCAACACAAATGATGAAAGTTTTGGTAGTCATGCCTGGGTGAAGGTATGTCACACTAAGTAGAAATATTCATATTCTTGAGAAAAACCTTTATCATCCATCCAAACTTCTTAAACTAAAATCCTTAAAGAATCTTCCATCTCAAATGAAAACAATCAAATCCAAATTGATGAATTTGGGGGGAAGGAATCTTCTAATAAACTTCAAACTAAAAGACCTAGATGCACTCAAACCCAAATCCAAGTAACCAACCTATAGAATCCTTGTCAATCTAGAAATGACTAGAAGTCATCATACATATCATGCATTAATGACCTTTTATGAAAGTAAATCTCAAACTTTTGAAAAAGCTAACAAAGATAAGAAATGGAGGGATACAATGAAATTAAAGTATAATGCTCTAATTAGTAACAAAACATGGGATCTTGTTCCTCCACCCTCTTAACGAAATGTTGTTGATTGTTTTCAATTAAATGAAGTTAAAAACAATTCCAATAGTGAAATAGACAAATGCAAGGCAAGATTATTCACTAAAGGCTTAACGTAGTGACATTGTTTAGACTATGATGAAAACTTTCGCATTATGGCAAAAATGAACACCATTAGGATGCTTCTTGCCTTAGCAGCCCAAAATGGTTGGATGCACCAAATGGATGTGAAAAATGCATTCATAAATGGTGGGTGATTTTAAAGAGAAAATTTATATGATCTTACCAAAAGGTTTTAAACAACCAAATAAAGAAACCTATGTGTATAAACTCAAAATGTTTGTATGGTTTTGAACAAGCTCCTAGAGATTGGTGTATAAAGATTAGTAGTTCCCTTCAATCTCTTGCATTCTCTATGTTATTTTAATTGTGCCATATATGGATGAATTACTAATTATATTTATAGGTAGTTATAACTCTCTAATCCACAAGTATAAAAGTCAAATCATTTGAGATGATTAATTTGGTCTTCATCATTTCTTAGGAATGGCTATATTCCAAGATCAATATTCTATTACAGTATCTAAAGCAAAGTATGCACATGATTTACCTCAAAAATATAATATAATGAATTGTAAATTAGTTGTTAAAGCTATTAAAGTTGGTATCAACTCTAAAACCATCAAGTGAAAAAACAAATCCTACATTGTGAGAAGTTTGATATATCTCACCGTATCTAGACCAGATATTTGTAGGCATGATGCTTGTCATTGATGTGAATAGTTGCTCTTGTCAAAGGGTTTGTGCTTGGAGTTGATGTTGTTGCATTCATTGTTACAAGGTCCTTGTAACAATTCATGGTCATGATTTAAGGTGCTTGTTTATTCATGGTCATGATTCCTATTCAAAGAGTTTGTGATGTTCAAAGTTGGAGATGCACAAGATATTTGATGCCAATGCTATGCAAGGTGAGTTGTTTGGTATTGCTCGGCGTCACAATGTTTGCACATTGAGTGAGTTGGTAGTGATAGCTATGTAGCACAAAGTTGCTTCAAGCTGTTGGTGCATTCAGGTATTCAAGTTTGATGTTGCATTGTTTTGGTGATAAGGTTTTTTCATTTCAAGGTTCAAAACCCTAATGCACATTCTATGTCAAAGCTTATTTTTCTTGTCAAATTTCAGAGGCACAATGTTCTGCATCAAGAATAGACGGTGAAAGTCAGAGATTATGAAATAAGCACTTGAATTCAAGTACCTTAAGGTTTTGCTTTTGATTAGGGTTTCCTTTCTTGCTTGAAAGTTTATTCAAAAACCCTAAATAAAGTTTATTGTGCAAAGTTAATAGCAAATTCACTTTTGTTATGTTTGGAAAGTGACTTGTAATAGGAGGTCATGAGTTGCTTAAATAAAGTCATTAAGGATTTGAGCTCGTTGGTTAACCGGCCCTGCTCCTTGGCATAACCGGATGAATAGGTTAAAATCTTATTGTTTATCGTTCTAAAGAAGATCAGTGGCTGTCGTTCAATTTATGCTGAGGCGGGAGTAAAAGATCAAGGGCTAACATTTAAACTTGACAGTTATTTACAGAAGTCTTTCCTTTGACAGGAAGTTTGACAGTCATCTGTTATGTGGATTTTTGTAAAGGAAAAGATGAATGGTTTTTCTAAATGGCACCAAAACCTAAGAATGATATTCTAGATTAAAATGGTTTTTGAATCCTGTAGGAACCCCTGTTCTCCCTAATTTCTGAAAACTGACTGCTTGATTGTTTTTTTTCTTGTTTTTGCGTTTTTTTGAAAGAAAATACTGAATAAATTTATATAAAATAATGCAACACCGGAAATGATAAAATCTTTTGAAAATAATGATGCCAGACTATTTATTAATCTTCTGAAATGATTACAAATAAGATCCAATAACATGCAACTAAAAAGGCAACAGTATTTTGATGAAAACCTGATTAATGCAGCAAGCTGAAAGAAAACTCTGTGAATGTTCTGCGATAACTTCTGAATGAAGATATCCCTCTGAATGCAATAGATCAGCTGATATTTCACAGCCTCTGAACTGCAACACTGAAGATGGCTCGTTCTCCAATGCCTGTAGACAACTGAAACCCTCGGCTTCGTTCTCCAGAAGAAGACTTGATCAAAAATCAATTTCATAACATAATGAGCTCAAATCCCAATGAAACCCTTATATCTCCTCAAGAGTTCGAATTCCTCAATAATAGGGTTTTAATAAAATATTCACTTTTAATTCTTTTATTATTTCCATAGTTCTCAGCCAAATTTAATAATAAAATATAATCACGAATTTGGCCCCTTCTAATGATGGCGACCCCCTCAAATAGAATCACTTAAGTTATAATTTAATATTATAACTTTATATTATAATCATTAAATAATTAATATTTCTCTCGTTACTCATCCGATGACTGTTCCGTCTGAAGCTGACGAACACTTAAGTGATTCTGAACACTGCCAAAGCCATACTGCTAAAAATAGCAGGGGTCCCACGCTGACTGCCCGGAACTGCTAAAAATAGCAACTCTGCAAAGAAGTCTCCGATCGAGCCCAAACGAAAGCCTACTGATCAATACTGCCAATCAGACGCTGAGCCAAGCTTCGAAACGACCCTCTAACCACTCTGTCAGCCTACGAGGGTCTCATAATAGGCCAATCTCACGATCACTGATGCTCACCAAAAATGGGGACATGACAGTCCGCCCTCCCTAAAATTGCTTGACCCCAAGCAATCTCTACTGCAAAGAAAACTCCGATCCTCGGAAGGCCCAATAGAAAAACTGTGTAATGTCCCACACATCTCAAACTGTCTCCTGTAGCATCATCAAAACTCAACCGTACAAGCAATGCCTGGATCCCAAACCCAGAGTGAAAATCTGTCGTGACGGTCCTCCTCAGGCTGCCACTGCGCTCTACGGCCTCCAACTTCACCATGCTGAGAATAGTGAAGTGACCCATTGGGACCCATCCCATACTCGATGCCAAAGCTGTCGCCACCGAGATCCCAATACAATCTAAATCCACATCCATCCGTCATGCAGAGATAAAATCTCCTAGAAGCATCTACTGTCCGGAATCTCTCCCTGTCCTCTGCCAAACCCTCATGGATGTGATAACTGTCTAAGCCATCATGCCAACTAACACCATAGTCGCCCTGAAACCATGTACCTGTATGAAAAATCTGCGACATAGAAGTATCAAGCCCTGTCGAATACATATCGGCATGATAGATGACTGACTGCGGCCCTTGCAAGTAATACCCCACCAACTGCTGGGTCAAGTACCTGCATCCGCTAATCCCATCTTGTGAAGACGGTAACTCTGCACACAGTAATGAATTACTTCCCTCGACTGCACCAAGAGAATCACCCTGTGCGCCCGTATTGTGCATCGAATATGAATCATGTACCGGTGGATCAAAGACAAAACTGTAAGCACTCCTCACCGTGTACACCTCATTGAACTCCTCTGTGAGTTTGGTTTGGAATTGCGATGCACTGCAACAATCCCAAACACTACGATCATCACCCATCTCAGAACTAATGTCAGAAGTACGATCAGTGTCCAACTCGAAGAGTGGGTTATCATAGATCACCCCACCATCAAATTCAAACAATGGATTGTTTACAAACTGCACAATCACGCTATCCTGATCGGAATCATCCATCTCTGAATTGCTGGAATAATAAACTGAGTTGTACTCCTGACTAGGCGCAACCAACTGCCGATCGTAGTCAACTGTATCGGATGAAAAGATTGATTTGCTTCCAGAAGAAGGGAACAAATCATCACAAGTACCAATCTCCCAACTGGATGAGACTCTGAATATCTGTTGTGAAGATGGACAAGTATCGAGGGTTGTCACACAACTCTCGAGTGAATCAACAACCATGTCACAGGAGCTATCAACGATCTGCCCTGCATCACCTATCACGGAACTAATCTCAAAAGAACCTGGTGCAACGCAAGGCTCACTGCAACTCTCATCGAGCGCACTCATACTACCTGTATCAACTGTTCCTGTGACCGTAAGGGATGTAACCTCATCCTCAACATCTCCCTCACTGCTATGAACCATGGGTATATACTCCCCACCAACCACTGCCATGCAAGACTGAACGATGTTCAAAGGTGGTGAAGACTGTGCTAACCTCAACGCCACGGTAAGCCTCTCAATCTGTAACTGTGACTCTCGAAGAGCCAACTGGGTGCTCTGCAATGAATTCGCTGTCACCTCAAGCTCATGAGTGAGCTCATCGATCCGCTCCTCTTTTTCCTGCCATGCATCATAACAAATGCAATCCCACTCGAGAAGGAAATCCCTATCCGAAAGTAATCTTAAGTAGTTTTGTTTCATCGTTCCAATTGCTTCTCGGAGTGCATGTATCACTGCAAGGGAAAAACCACTCTCACTGTGCTCATCTGTCGAAGGCGGACTCCAACCATAGGCAGTCAACATCTGACGAGCAACGTCAAAATGCTCAAGGGCGGTAGCAATCATAGTGTCATCCACATGTAGTTGCCCAACCAAATGATGAGGATCCTGAAACTTACGACCCCCATACAAGACTTCCGGTTCACCATATGCACTGTGATATGACGCTGATCCGTCATCACTCACCTCATGATCTGCAGCATCGTGTGTGCTCTCATCCATGCACACCTCAACATCTAAGGTACTGCTGCTGTGTACCTCCAAGGATGGCTCAACTGATAAGGTGGAAGTTGCTGGTATGACAGTATCTTCACACACTTCCACTCTCAAAGTAACTGCATGCCCATCCAAAGCATGATCCTGGGATTCCATATCAACATATAAATCTTCTAGCTTATTTTCAAAGGTCTGATCTGAAAAATCAGACTCACTATGACATGAATCCTTCATATACAATACATCATTAGTACCCAATTCCTGAGTGCTTTCATGTGACAATTCAATAGGATCATTTTGCACATGTGAAAACACTGCTGTCTCATACTCATGCAAAGTTTCATCATTGCTGTTATGAAAATCAGGACTGTTAGGTGTAGCTTCCCTAGGATCAGTTGTATACTGGTCACCAACTGCTGAAAACTCATTGTAGAGGCTTCTTGACACCTCACTTGAAAAGACATCATGTTCAGATTTAGATTCTTCACGATTGCTTTGCTGGTTGGTTCTTTTAGGTTCTAAATCCTCATAGGAAGCCCACATTATTCTATGCGCTTTGCCCTTAGGTCTCAAAGGGCAATCATGGTTTAAGTCGTACGGCTTTCCGCAATAGGAACACAACTTCATTTTGTTTTGCGATGTCGGACCTTTGATGATAGGAAGTGAATTGGATCCTTTAGACCGTCCAAGCTCTGAAAGCGCCCGTTCTACACGCAACAACTCGCGATTGAGCTTGTATTGGGATTGTTCAAGTTCTTTGAATACCTGTTTATTTCTGGACAATGTTTTCATGACGCCCATTTACGCTGCCAAACTAAAAACCCAATCAACTGACTTGATTTCAGACCTTCACTGTACTGTCCCTTACTGGTTATGATGTAATTTTTATCAGTTTGCTGCCCTGGAATTTCTGTCAGCTGCTAGATGTTTTGGTACAGGATTTCTCTGATCAAATGCAAACTTGACATTCAATACATAGTGCAATACTTACATATAAGTCTGTTTTGTGCTGACAGAATGCACAGTAAGCTACAGCAGAAACTAACTCAGACTGAAGCTTAAAGATAAAATTGCTCAAGCAAAAAGGTTTCAATATTTGCCAAAGGTTTCTATTCTGAAGCACTAATTCCCAGCCACGAACTTTCAAAGATTAAATTCCTCCGTCAATATAAAGTATTGATGAGCAGCTCCCGACACCTGAATTTGTATTAGGCACTCAGCTAAGTAGCACCCGATACAAACACTTGACTTTAGCAGCGATCCAAATAAGATGAACAAATTCGTCTTATTTTTATTTGACTCTACCGTCTGCTTGTCTTACTCAATTTTTGGCTTATTCTTCCCTTGTCATCCTCCAAGACAAACTATATTTTGTCTTATTCAAGATTTGATTTCATTTCTCTTTGACTGGCGTCCCAACTTAATCAATTTCTTCCAGCTGTCGACTATTTTATTCTTCACTGAAATATTAATCTGGCTCCTCTTGTCATGCGATTTTCTTCCACATAAAGTCACGCACTTTGTCTTTCTTCAGCAAATACTATTTTATTCAATTCTTCTTTATGCCTATTGACCAAGTGCGACTTACTTGGTATATTCGATTTCCTTTATCAAAAAAATTATATACACTGATTTAAACTCATCCTCTTCTATTCTTTTGTCTGCTTCCGAATATAGACTTGAGCGTTTATTCTTTGTCTTTTCTCCACGTATTTGTCTTTATCGATGGTCTCAAGCAAAATAAAGACTGGGTCGTATCTCCTTGTATTGACGACACTTCTCAACGGCGACCCTCAGAATCTCTTGTCTTCATGCGTCGGTGTCAAACAGATGACTTTCCCGTTACTGCTGGCAAAGACGACTCTCTGAAGATGATACGTATGTCTCTTCCACCGTTCTTTGTCTTAACTCAACCCAGCAAATTGAAAAATCGCGTCCTCACCAATTTCACACTGGATTTCGAATTTTTTTACTAAGCAGGACCCGATAAATCTCTTCAAATAATGATTTGTCCTCTTCTAAGCTGCTCCCGATAACTCAAATCACTTAACATTCAAATATCGCCCTTCACATAGACTTATGATGGCAAACGGAATGATTTAACAATTCACACCTTTTAATATTTGCCAGATTCTGTCTTTAGTCAAAACAATGCTCCTCCTGAAGATCACGATTATACTGGTTGTCTCCTTTGAACTTGGCTATAGCAGATTTTAAAAAAAACGCGACTCCTTCAGGAAGTCAATGGAAATATATCATGCCACGAATTTGTCTCCATATTATATTTCAGATTAAATCTCCAAAAGACGCGATCTCCTGGAATCCACGTCTTGTTTTCCTAGACCGATACTTGACGTATTTATAATTATACGTCTGTCCTCACTAATCACCCATGAACATCCTTATTATGATACGACGCCCATAATAGTCCGACGTCTCTATGGTCCTTTGAAACCTTTGTCTTTATTTGAAAAAAAAAACTCGATTCGTCTCTTCTATGCGTTGGCTTCCCTGATGGACTCCAATATTATTCGCACTTGCACTCAGCATTTGATATCTTATTTTGTCTTATCTGCAAACTGCCACGTATCCAAGAAAATACGCCTTGACACAAGCATTCAATTCTTTTGCCAATTAACAATATTTTCTTTGTCTTAAGCTGCGTCAGATATAATTTGTCCTTTTCCAGCAGCTGGAAGGCTCGATGATCATTCCTTCTTCATACAGTTTCGATCTTTTGACTTCCACCGTTGTCTTTATTTGCCAGCTGACTTTGTCTCTTATTCGTGCCTTCAGGAATTCGATTAATAACTCCCTGATTTTTGTCCCTAGACCTTCCGTTTTTTTTTTTTTGGTCAATAACAAACCCTTGAAGATGTTCTGCAAAAGATTTGCCTCACTTTGATGTTTTATTCAAAACCCTAATTTCCCAGAAATTTCTGTTCGCAACTGAAAACCCTGAATATTCATAAGTTTTTCTTGCTCATAAAATTTATTTCCCACACAGGATGGCAGGATTCAGGCTCTGATACCACTGTAGGAACCCCTGTTCTCCCTAATTTCTGAAAACTGACTGCTTGATTGTTTTTTCTTGTTTTTGCGTTTTTTTGAAAGAAAATACTGAATAAATTTATATAAAATAATGCAACACCGGAAATGATAAAATCTTTTGAAAATAATGATGCCAGACTATTTATTAATCTTCTGAAATGATTACAAATAAGATCCAATAACATGCAACTAAAAAGGCAACAGTATTTTGATGAAAACACGATTAATGCGACAAGGTGAGAAGAAACTCTGTGAATGTTAGATAACCACGAATGAAGATATCCCTCTGAATGCAATAGATCAGGTGATATTTCCGCGACCTCACGAACTGCAACGCTGAAGAAGATGGCTCGTTCTCAATGCAGGCGAACAGACCTGCGTTTCTCGGAAGAAGATTTGATCAAAAAGTTTCATAACATAATGAAACGACCCAGATCCCATTATCCTCAAAGAGTTGAATTCCTAAATAGGGTTTTTAAATATTTAATTCTTTTATTATTATTTAGTTCTCAGTAAAATTTAATAATAAAATATAATCACGAATTTGGCCCCTTCTAATGATGGCGACCCCCTCAAATAGAATCACTTAAGTTATAATTTAATATTATAACTTTATATTATAATCATTAAATAATTAATATTTCTCTCGTTACTCATCCGATGACTGTTCCGTCTGAAGCTGACGAACACTTAAGTGATTCTGAACACTGCCAAAGCCATACTGCTAAAAATAGCAGGGGTCCCACGCTGACTGCCCGGAACTGCTAAAAATAGCAACTCTGCAAGAAGTCTCCGATCGAGCCCAAACGAAAGCCTACTGATCAATACTGCCAATCAGACGCTGAGCCAAGCTTCGAAACGACCCTCTAACCACTCTGTCAACCTACGAGGGTCTCATAATAGGCCAATCTCACGATCACTGATGCTCGCCAAAAATGGGGACATGACAAATCCCAATGGTCAGGGGTTTTCAGATTTGATTTTTTGAATTTGGTGATGGTTTTGGAATGTATGTTTTGATTGAAAATGGTGACAGGCAGATATAACAATTTTTCCTTCTAGAATTCAAGGTGATGCTTTTATGATTAGAAAATGGAGATTGTCAGTGGAGATAAAGATTTCAGAACTGTGAATTTTCAAATTGGTAAAATATTGTTATGGTAAGTGTGAAGTTTTAACAGAGCAGTGATATGTATGGAAACGGAGTAACCCTCTAATTTGTGCTTAATTTCTTCTGAAGTGATGTTGTATTACCAGTGAGGCATGATGTTTGCTAGTGAGGCATAGTGCTTTGCTAGCAAGGCAGATTGAGTAGCCAGTGAGGCTTCTTGTATTGCCAGTGAGGCAAGTTGAGTAGCCAGTGAGGCTTGTTGTATTGCCAGTGAAGCATGCAATTTGTAATTAGCAAGGTTTTAGCCAGTGAGGCTTAATGAAACAAATTTTCAGGGTGGTTTTCACCCTTTTAGGGTTTTCCACTCATAAAATCCGTGTCATGTTTCTTTTGGTGGTGTGCCATATCGTCATTGACTGATCATCTTTGATTCAAGTGTTATATTCTGATTTGCATATCTTTGTGACTCCCTTAACATACAATATCTAGAGTGTTTGAAGTATTTTCAATGGGTCTCATTGAATAATCAAGTGAGTTAAGTTTTGAAATTGGTTTTTTCATTTGATCATTGATTCACACCCAACGCCTCTTCCGCCCACCCCCTCCCCCCAAGTGGTCCTATACTCCAACAATATTACCTTTTATTACATCTAGATTTATGCAATATCCTTATATGAAGCACAAGAAAATGACAAAAAGAATATTAATATCAAAGAAACAATTAATTATGGTCTTTATATTCATATGCCAAGAAAAAAAATATTGATCATTATGATATCACTATGCCACTGATTCTATTAGTAAGAAATATACCTCAAGCTATGTCTTCAAAAATATGGTTAGCAAAAAGTAACTTTTTATGGCGTTTAAAGGCTCAAGAATAAAGTGCAACAAACGTAGCATTGGAATCAATGTGCCTAAAGAAATCGTTGGATGAGCTTCATTTCGATACCAATGAGGGTACCATCTAATTGTTTGATGGTCAAATTTATATAAATCTTGCCAAAAAATCGTGTTCAACATCAAAGAACAAAGCAAATTTAAGTCCATGCACACTTCATCAAAAAGAGTTCTCAATGGTGAAATTAATATTCAATTGTATCAAACTAATGATCGAATAACAAAAATACTATGTTCCCTAGGGACACATCCCCAAGGTTTTTTTTTTTTTTTGGCCATTCCCGTACCAAAGACATTCCAAGGATGCCTTGAAGACATCCCTGAGCCATCACAAAAAAATTTAAATGCCATAGCCATCCCAAAAACATTCTTGAGATGGGAGGATACCACGTGGGTGACCAAGCATCTCGAAGACAATTGGGGATGTCTTAGAAGCCCCCCCAAACACCCTAAAGACAACTAATTGTCCATGTAGCAAATTATCCATTTCTTTAGAAGTCCAAAATGAAAAAATAATTATTTTAATGTTCTATTTTATGGGACCTCAGACCACACTTAGTCGTATATGAACAAAAAGAAGCCTCCCTCTCGCTACAACTCAATTTCACATGCTAAAAAAATTGCAACCAAGTTGGAGGAAAAAAAATCATTTTGAACAGGGTTTGAAGGTGCACCTGAAGAAATCAGCATTAATGAACAAAGAGTTAGTCTTCCATTTTTATTTTATTTTTCTAAAAAAATTCTACATTTTATGGAAAAAATGATTTTTTTTTCTATTTTCAATTTGCACTTGGATTATTATTTCATAAAACAACATGACCAGCAATAGTGAGTCGTGAACATGATATGGAAGAAAGAAATGTAAGGGTTCTAGCCTCAAATGTGGGTAAATCAAGGTGTGAGAGTGTTGTGCATGAATGTAATGTCCCCATTTTTACACCATATTATTCTGTGAGCTTTTGGCCAATTTTTGAGTTACAAAGTCTCATAAGCCTATTTGTGTGCTGAGGTAGAACTCCAAACTTTTTGGAGAGCTTGTGATTCGATTATTCTTGGCATCTGATGATGGTTTTGAGCTCAATTGTTATTCTGATTTGTAGTAATGCTTTCTAAAACGTTTTGGGCCTCTTGGGTTGTTCTTCGCACTTCTTGGAGAGCATGCCTATTTTTAGTATGTTTTCATTTTGGCACTTGCCATCATCTCTCAGCTAAATTTCTTCTTGGCATGTCAATTTCGTCTTTGGGTGCCTTGGCGGTGCTTTCCACAACTTGGTTGGAAATATTCAATTTATGCACTAAAGTTATAAGGCTAATGTTATATTATATTATTTTAGTGTTTTAATTTTATAAAGTAACGTTATGTCCCCCTAAAGTGGACACCTAGGGGAATGGGACTAACTCATGAGACATGTTAAATATTTCAAAAAGGTGTTTGTGTGGGAAATGTTTTATTTTTAATTTCAAATTGGGTTATTTTCCATCCAACTCTATAAAAGGAGGTTTTTGGCTCTCATTTGGATAGCAGAAGAATACACATAATAGGATGCTGGTTGATTGAACTCACAAGTTCTTCAAAGATTGATTGAAGACGAAAACGCTCTCTTGGCTACTGGTTGCAGATCTGAAAGACGATCCCTGGCTGGTTGGAGTGATTCCACATAGGGGTCACCATTGTTGTTCACAGAGTTTTTAGATAAAGGTTTTAGGAAACAAAGATTTTTATGGTATTTTTATGTGCTGATTCGAGAAGTGATATTTGCTAATCTTTGCAGAGTCTGTGTGTTTTTTAAGGTGATTTCAAGAATTCTTATGCTGGTGATACAGTTTGAGGGTTTGGTGCTTGCCCTAGCTAGCCGTACCACTCATTACTTGCAAGGAAGGTTGTATTAGGGTTTCAATATGATAACAGGCTATGTTATTTGTGTTCTTCATTGCTGGGCGACCCTTTTAAGGTGTTTTCTGAGAATGTTTGCAGATTCATTGATTTCCTAGAGAGGTCGTACTACACAACAAGAACTCCTAAATGCAAGGCATGTGAAGCTGGGAGTAAATTGCTTCCCTTTTAGGGTAATTCCATTGCTGTTTGGTGGCGTTGAGCTGTTAGGAAGCTAATAACAGAAGTTCAGAGTGGGTTTGTCAATGTTTGAATGCATTAAGGAGGCTGTACAGTCATTGTAGCTGCTGCCAACAAGGTGTTTCAGACCTGCGCCTATCTGATATGCATTTCTAGTTGGATCTTTCATGTTTCCAATAAGTTTGGTGTGCTTGGGAGTTACATTACTTGGTGTTGATTCTGCTTGTGACACTTAGGGGGTCTGTTGAAGTGAGTTTTGAAGATTGCTGAGAAAATATCCTTGCTGTTTTGATTGTAACAGCGTGATTGCAGATCCTTATCAAACCTGCAACTGTCTTTGTATAAGTGTTTGGAAGTGCTGGGTGAAGTTGTTGAGCATGGGGTTGTCGGTGATGATCCAAATTGCTTGTTGGTGAGTTGGGTGTGAAGATAAATGAGATTTTCTGAGTGAATACCGTGCTACTCAAGACCTGTAGCAATCAATACTGGACAAATCAGACCTGCAACAATTAATATTACCTCTTATTCAAGGCATTTATCTTGTGGGCATTTTATATTCATGACTATCTCATGTACTAGCAACTCTTTGCAGTGATTATTCATCAAAACATTTGTAACAGCAGTTGTATGCATGGTTTACATACTCAGAATCGGAGAGTACTCAGCAAGCCTAAAAATTATGACTTGAGAAAAACTCAGCAAATACTCGGAAAATACTCAGCAAATACTCGGCAAATACTCAGGACTGCACCGTGCACACATACATATCTATAAACATACACAAGATGCCAAGTTTGCATGCATATAAACACACAGACATATTTATACACACACAAACATGCCAAGTTTGTGGGTTTTTTGTGAGCTACTGGCGATTACTTGATAATTTGATGGGAGAAAATCCATCTGCATACTGCTCACGAGTAAAAGGAGAAATTACTTGGCATGCAATTTTTTTGAAGATTAATTGGCTACTCGGAGAGTAATCGGAGAGCATGTAAACTATGGTTGTATGAATGCTGAAATTTCTAAATCAGAACTTATGACAGAAGTTGTATCTTTGTTTGGTATGTTTATGTTGAGTTTTTGTATTGTTAAAAAATTAAAAAAATTAGAGGTGGTTGTTACAATGAAGGAGAACAGCTGAAAAACCTATGTGAGTGACCTTCCACTGTTTTAACACCTTATGCAAAGGGCCCTTTTGATTCTAGAAAAAAAATCCTTGAATTTGTAACAGCCCTAAACAAAGACAAGAAAAAATCAGGGATAGTAGAGTGTGATTGTGTCACATTTGAAAAACAAATTTTAGAGGGAGCTACACTAGGTCATTTTCTCATGTCTTGGGCTGTACAATACATGGGATTAAAGTGTGTCCAGATATAAAAGGAGGATGAAAAGGTAGAAGTTCATAGATTGCATATGAAGGTGGAAGGAAAGTCTAAGGGTGTGCCAATGCCAACACAATTGGCTATGCCTATGCGCTCCATGATTACAAGTGGTGGTGGTAGATGTTTGTACAAAAGAAAAGAGAAAGACTAGTGCTAGTGAAAGGGCGGGGACAATTGTAGTTATGTTCAATATCCAAGCACAAGATGTGACAAAGTCTTCCATTGCCAAGTTTTTCTATGGCCATGCCATCCCATTTCGTATAGCACATTCTCCTCCAAGCATGTAGCTTCTATCTTTCCCTCATTCACCGACATGTAGAACATGTAATATGCTCTACCCTCCTTGACAAAGAATATTCTAAGGTGAGTTTGGTGATGGAGAACATGAGGCAAACTGAAATTAGGACGAGCTGCTCCATTGTCATGGATGGGTGGACCGATATTAAACATTAGTCACTCATCAACATCATAGTCACATGTTCAACTAGCTCTTATTTCTTAGAGCTATTCATTGTTCACGGAAGCAAAGGATGTGTACTTCCAATTCTTATTCTAAGAGGCCTTAGAGGAGGTTGAGACCTTAGATGTTGTACAAGTGGCCATTGATTTGGCATGTGTGCAAGTTAGTTAGCATGATTGTGGAGGTGCTTACAAGAAAATCTATTGAACGCCATGTTGTGTTCATGTGTTGAACAATGCATTGAAAGACGTAAGGAAGATAGATTGAGTGCAACAATTGGTGGAAAAAGCTAGAGATATTCAAATGTTCATTTGCAACCACCACACCTCACTCTCTTCAAAAATAATTCAAAGAAGGAATTCCTCAAACTTGTGGAGACTGGGTATGGCAATTATTTCATTTTGTTAGAGAGACGCTTGCGATGCAGAAGGCTCTACAATTGCTGATGGTTAATTCAAAGTGGACTAAATTGCCTATTGCAAACACTACTAAAGAAAAAAACTATCAACAAAAAATCCTTGATGATGCTTGGTGGTCCATTATGAGATAAGAAATTCTTGATTTTATTAATAAATTGATTGCTAATTTTATTATTAAATTTCTAATTTTTTAACTTGTTTGAAATTTTTGTTTGCAAATATGTTTGCTCCATCTCACTTGTTGTAGATGTCATTAGATATGCTAATATACTATGTTACCAGTCCGACCCCTACAAAACTCAAGTCCCAGTCCAATCTTACCCAAGTGCAGATCCAAGTAGGGTCCCGCCAATCCCTTGTGGATCCGTCTAGGCAAACCTGGGGTGAATTTGACAGGTACCCACACCAATTCGCTTGACTTCGCCAATCCGACCCCTACAAAACTCGAGTCCCAGTCCAATCCTTCCCAAGTGCAAATCCAAGTAAGGTCCCATCAATCCCTTGTGGATCCGTTTGGGCAAACCTTGGGTGAATTTGACAGGTACCCACACCAATTCGCTTGATTTCGCCAGTCTGACCCCTACAAAACTCGAGTCCCGGTCCAATCCTACCCAAGTGCAAATCCAAGTAAGGTCTCGCCAATCCCTATTTTTTACTTTTTTTTACACTAAACAGTGTAATTCACGTTGAAATCCTAAAACATGGTATAGAAAACATCCAAAGGGAAAAGCAAACTGATTTCTCATACTGTAAATGAAAAGCAAAAATATTATCCTCCATTGTTGAACCTTTTTTTTTTGCTTGCCATTGCACAAATTGAGTTGAAGATTGATCATTCCAAGCTAGTTGTTTTCTATTCCTATGCATTTGCAAGAGTTCATTTGTTGCCAAGGAGTTCATAGAGGAATATTTATTCAAAACAGGTAGGTTTTTTAAAAAAATTTGGTTTCTTTTTCCTACATTATTTTTTACAAATGAACTCTCGTTTTGTTTTGTTTTCATTCTTTAGGTATCTATAACACATGCTTAATTTTTTTAAATGAATTAAGTTGCATTTATATATTTTTGTTTTCATTTGTTTCAAGTCTTCAAATGTTTTGTTTATTGAACTCGTTGTCTTAGGTCTGCAATGGCAACTGGTTCTAGCTCCATGAGTTGACCCTACTTCAAAACAAACCCAAACTCTCCCCTTTGGAAATATGTTGAAATGGTACAGCAGCTTCCAGGTGGTGGGAGTTATGTTTGAATTTGTAGTGAATGTAAAATTAGATATTTGGGCTCATACAATTGAGTGAAAAGCCATTTGTGCAAGATTCCTAGACAAGGCATCAAATTTTTCCTAGGCAACAATTGTAACGACATTCCACAATATCAAATCTTCGCATATATTGAAGAGAAAGAAAAAGAAAATCAAGCAGCAAGCCATAAATCACATCATCCTTTGTTAAAGAAAAGATCTTGAGGGGTGAAGCCCCCTCCACCAACTTCTAAATTTTAACCTATGAAGAGCCACCCATGTTTTTCCACACCTGAAGAACAACCTATGGCCTCTACAGATGCAATGTCCCCTTCTTGCACCTTGTAGGCACTAAAAATTGTCCTAGGCCTGCAACTTCTAAATTCTCCATCATTTCTCCTTTTGTCTTTGATAAAAAGATAATTTTTAATTATTTAATTATTTTCTAAAGTCATAAGTCTTCTATTAATTAAATAATTTTAGATATTTAATTAATTCATTTCTATCTTTATTCCTCCTTGATTGATTAAATAAATTTTATTTATTTAATTACGTTACTAATTAAGTCCCTATCTTCCTAAAATTAAATAAATTCTTATTTATTTAATTTTTATATCACTTTCCACTATAATTAAATAATTATTTAATTATTCTTATTTATTTAATTTGGTCCACTCTCTTGAATTTTGAATTAGTCCTCTTTGTCACATTCCTCTATAATTAAATAATTATTTTAAATTATTTAATTATTCATTGGCCACCTAAATTAAATAATTTTTATTATTTAATTTCCTCTCACCTCTTTATCTCTGTCGATCCTTATCTATTCATGTCTCTATTAACCTCCACCCTTGATTAAATTATTTCTAATTTAATCTTAGTTGTCAATCCTTATCATTTACCCTAACCCTATCCCATACTACATCTTTCATTCTTGGCCATTGATTATTGACATTCAATCTTGGCCATTCATTCAAAATGGTCTTTCCTATAAAAGACCTTGTCATTGCCATTTTGTGACAGGACCTACACAAGCTTATGCGATCTTATGCTATCTTGCTATCAAGTCTATCAAGTTTCAACATCAAGTCAAGTGCATTCATAATCAATTAGAATCTTCAATATTTTGCTTTGTCATTGTCATTGGGCCTATTTGCATACTCAAAAATCTAAGGGCAATTATTCATATCAAGCAAAATGGAGAAGTGCAATGAAGGTGAATCAATGGTGGTATGAAGACTCTTTGGTAATATTGTTCTATGTTTTATGTCTTCATGCTCATTTGTGCTTCATTGTTTATTAGAGTTTGATTTATATGCTTTATTGCCTAACCTTGATAATTTTAGCCTTGATTACACACCTATTCAATATGAGCTTTCCATTAGCCTATTCCAGGGTTCCCGTAGGCTAATTGGGTATGGTTAGGGGACTTAGGTCCTAAGTTGAGCTTTGTGGTGGTTTTCTGAGTTTTCCGACAAGAGTTACAATTTTTAGTAGTGGTTATTTTTAGAACTTACTATTTTTAGTAAGTTTTAGTGCTTCTCATATTGTGTTGATTTGGTGTTTGGGAACAATTGCTATTTTTAGTAAGTGCTAGTTTAGTAGCTAGCCTTGGTTAGCCCCTCCAAAGTGGAATGCGTTGGGGGCGCAGGAAAAAAATTAAAAATAAATTAAAAGGACTCATGAGGGGGGTGTAGCATCTTGGAGGGAAAAGTGAAATTTGAAAAGTGTTTCCATAATTCCTCCACATCTTCCATATATTCGCACTTTGGGCCTTCATTTGGTTATCTTGAATTGGCAACATAACGTGATGTTGTTGGATTGTCTCTAGGTTTCCATTTTCTGCTAGTTGAGGACGAAAACCCTCATCTCTAGTTGCTGGTTTCGGTGGGGAGAGACCTACCCTAGCTGGTTGGAGTGATTCTACCTCAAGAATCACCTTTGCATTCACAGAGTTTTGGTTGTTCATCATTTTGGTGGAGTCAGAATGAGGATATTTTCCGTATTTTGATATGGGATCAAAGATTTTAGTTTGATAAATGATTTGCATCTTTTTGGAGTGTGTTTGGAGCTGTTTTGATACACTTTCAGAGGTCTGATATACTATTTCTGAGTTCTGGTAAAGCACATTTTATGAGTAGCTGGAAGCATAAATCTGCCCGTAACTCCGTGTGTGGGAAGTACATCATTCTCAATGTTGATTCTATGGATTCCTTGCAGCTGGGCGTCTCATTTTGAGTCCTCATTTGCATTGTTTGGTGAAGGATTGATTTACTAGAGCAGATTGCCCCTCCTAGGGAGCCATACCATTTCACTGGGCATTGGTCTTGGACTGAAAATCAGATTCTGCAGTTTCACAGGTCTGCAACACACTGTTGATGGTGTCATTTCACAGTACAATGATGGTCAATGTGAACGAGAATGCTGTGGTTTGTTAATACTTGCATTTGGCATCTTCCATGAGGAGTCATATGCATTTGTTGCTCAATGTATGACTGAGAGATGGACTTTCAATGACTGTAATCAGGTCATATATATTTCTTAAAGTCTGATTTCAATTATTGTTATATGCCAATATGATTTGTAATGGGTTTGTAATGGGTTCAATATGATATGATGCAAATACATGTCCATTTCATTTCTATGCATGCCACAACATGTTGAATGGAACTTGAAAACAAACACATTCTGCAATATCCATCTCTCTCTATAAGCATACACAAAAAAACAGGGGTGGTTATTACAACAGATAAGAGATCAAAGGGACCATTGGAAATGGCATTTCATAACGAGTCTTGAGAGATTGTCGATCAACATGAAATGAGATGTGTCTATGTGAATGGATTGGCATTCAATGTTGTTCGCTCACCATATTGACAAGAAATGGTGAAAGCAATTAATGAGGCTTCAAAAGGGTACAAGGGCCCAAGCTATGAGAAGGTGTGTAGCACCTTATTAAAAAAAGAGGTGAAGTGTGTAGAGGAGTCCTTGAAGCCCATAACCGATTCGTGGGCTGTGACAGGGGTATCCATAATGGATGGAAAGATGCTAGAAATTGGCCATTGGTCGATGTTATTGCAGTGTACCCTAAAAGGGCAATGTTTTTAGAGCAATGGATTATTAAGGGGAGGTGAAGGATAGTGCATTTATTGCTAACATTCCTTGTCAAGCCATTGAGGAAGTGGACCCTTGAAATGTTGTGCAATTTATAACAAACAATGCCAAAAATTGTAGAGTGGTTGGGTTATTGGTTGAGAAGCATTATTCACACATTTTTTGTTGGTTGAGAAGCATTATTCACACATTTTTTGGACACCTTATAATGTCCACTCCATCAAACTTATGCTACAAAATATTGGCACCAAAATTGATTGGATCAAACAAGTGTATGTTGAGGCCAAGGAGATCCAAATGTTCATCATCAACCACCATAGGTCACAAGGCATATATAGAACATTTTTGAAATTGGAGTTGTGTAAGGTAAGTTAAATATGTTTCACTTCAGTAAACATTTTAATTTTAATTTTTGTAATTTTTTTTTTTTTATTTTCAAGTAGGTGGTTGAGACCTGTTTTGCCTCAAACACAATTGTGTTGAGACGACTTGTGAAGGTTCATCAGGGACTTTCTAACATGTTCATCAACACAAATTGGTCCATATGAAGGCAATTTAGCACTACAATGGCAGCAAAGGTTTAAGAAAATGATCCTAGATGATAGTTGGTGGAGATACTCCAAACATTATAGTGCTAAGCTCCTTTCTATGACAACAAGAGTCACTCCATATAGAGATGTTGAAGTCAGTCAAAGGTACAAGGTAGCACTTCACAGACTCTTCAATGATTGTGACATGCAGGATGTAGTGAGGGTTGAGTTCATGGATTTTGCATGCCCCAACAACTTTAGTAACGATGCTCTTCGAGACAAGTATAACGTCAATGCTTGTAGTTGGCGGTACTTCCTTGGCCAATCATTCACACACCTACAACCTCATGGATCCTATAAGGTCATGAGGAAGGTTGGAGAGGTTACATATGAGCTAGAACTACCTGAAGACAGTAGAATTCACAATTTTTTTATGTGTCATGCCTAAATAAAGCCCTTGGACAGCAAGTTACACCATCACTTCAACTGCCACCACTTGACAATGAAGGGAAATTGATTTTGGAGCCCGAAGCAATCATGGATGTAAGGGGGAAGAAGTTGAGGAACAAGATTACTCCAGAATATTTGGTGAAATGGAAAAATCTTCCACTTGAGTATGCTACTTGGGATGGAGTGGAGACTTTTGAGCACCCGAGTTTGACATTGCTTGAGGGCAAGCAATTTGGAGAAGGGGGGACTGTCATATCCCCCCTCCCTCCTTTAGCTGGTCGGCCAACAAACAATTTTAAGGTGCATTTGAGTGCCAAGTATTTAATATAAATATTTATAATTTAAATATTATAAATAAATATATAATAAAAATTTAAAAAAATAATAAATAAAATATTTACCAATTTTGGCCGACCTAGTTTGTTGCAATCTTGGTCGACTTGCTATTTCTAACATGAGTTCAAATAGGCATAAAGGAAGTTCTTGTTCGATGGGCTTAGGATAGGAAGTGATTTTGAAAAATTTCACAAGTTGTGACACTATCAGGACAAAAACCTTGATTGGTGCAAGGTCGTTAGGCAAAACCCTAACCCACCTTATTCCATTTTCGCTCCCATTGTAGAATTTCCTTATTTATTGCATTCATGTGCAAGTTTGGGCGATTGTGGGCAAATTCTAAGTGACATTAAAGTGAAGATCTAGGGTGTTGTGGTGGAAGACTACTGTGAAGACTTACTTGGAAGTTCATGAAACCCTAGGCGCACTCAATTCAACTAAGTTTTCTAAGTCAAGAGCAAACTGTAATGGAGTTCAACTAGGTCTTAGGATTTTGCTAGGTTATATCATGCAAATTTAGAGTACCTGGGAGTTAGCTATTTGTGGAGGTGGCTAATTGAGGGTTTCACGCCTCAATCTAGGGCGAGTGTGGAATGTGAACCCTGTTTCCTAGGGCGATTGTGTTGTTTCATATCAGAACTTCAAAAATCCGGCTAAATCTGGTCACAGTATTTCACTATCAACAAGAAGTAATCTTGTTTGTTCATGGTTCAAACCTCTAGTTAATTCTGAAATAGTTTGTCTACATTTTACTTACAAATAGAAGTGGAGTTCAATGATATTTGTAGGCATTGGTGTTCAATAGTCATTGAAATCTTAGGCATTGGGGTTCAATTTTATATCCTAATTTCATATTTACAGACCTAATTCTGAGATATACCTTACCAAATCCAATTACAATAATATTTTTAAACCCTAGGATCTTTACACAAATGGGGTTGAGGGGAAGTGTGTTTACTCGCTTATTCTACTTGAAGGATTTACAAAGTAAACATAAATAACAAAAATACAGACATGATATAAATGACTTGCAACAGTTCACGGAAGATATAACTTTATTACCAATTCTCCGATATGCAATAAGTACAAGAAAATCATAACATGTGGTCCCCAACTATGAACAAGTACATATATATAGCATACCATTGTTGGTTAAGGCTACCAACTAACGATAACTACTAACTAACATTAACAACCAGTCAAGGACTAACACACAATTACAAAACGTATTTATTTATTACGTAGCCGACTATTACATATTCATTTAACTCTCGGTCGACTACATCAACCCCCCCAAAAAGAAAGTCGTCTTCCAAACGACACAACAAAATTGGGGCCGCATACAAACTAAAAATTGATTATTGAGAAGAGTGAGGAAGCAAAGAAGATGAAGAGAAGACATCCCTGGATGTCCTAAGGACGTAGGTGTGAATGTCGCAAGTGCTGCTAGCGAAGTTGCTAGAGACGCTGATTGGCCACCAATTCTCACTCTCGAGCTACTTTGTCCATGTGAACAA
Source organism: Sequoia sempervirens (assembly GCA_007258455.2). Lineage (NCBI taxonomy): Eukaryota > Viridiplantae > Streptophyta > Pinopsida > Cupressales > Cupressaceae > Sequoia > Sequoia sempervirens. Next base: position 39,366 of record VDFB02371897.1, read on the forward strand.
CCTCCATCAATTATTTGTTTGTCTTCTCAAACTCCTATACTCTCTCCTGTAACTTAGTCATCGTCTTCTCTAACTCATGTACCTTCACCTGTAACTCACCATCCCTCTTGACTATTTGAGCATCTTCCTCCGCCAACTATCTGTCCCTCTCCAATACGGCCTTCTCCAAGGTTGTGACCCATGCATGCTCCATCGTTGTCACCTAAGCCAACTGCTCTTGAGACTTCCAGATGTCATTAGCCAATTATGCCCGAGTAGTCTCAACCTGTGCAAGTGCTCGATCTCTCCATTGAGTGGCCTCCTCAATTGAAGCCATATGTCGATGCATTTGAAGGAAGACATCCCAATAGAAAAGCTAATAGTACTTTCTCATGTCTCCCTCCAGCTGTGGGTCTCAGCGGATGCCAAGATGCCAACATCTCGAGCGTCTCCACTCTCGACCACCCATGTGAGATGAAACACATAAAGAACTCTACCTCACACCCAATCTACATGAATGCGAGGATCCTCTTTGCCTCCCGAGCTACCAATGGGTCATGGCTAATATCAAGCTCTTGAGAGATCTCCCCAATCTCATACATCACCCTGGCCATAGACTAAAGCTCTCCATCCAAGGTACCGTTGTACAATGTCGAGGGGGTCTTATGCATTTGGTTGTCCAATCTCAATAAACACCATCTCTAATTTGGCCTCACTCGAATCTTCCTCCTTTGTTGCCTCGATCGTGTGTGGCTTTGGGACTGTGTCTAGTACTGCCTCCATGGCAACTTTTGTGGCTAGCTAAACTGGCTGTGAGGGCTCTAAAGGGCCCAACTGAGTGTCAACTGCAAAGGTGACTGGCTCTCGCTCATGTGGTAGCTCTATGCCCTCGATCAATAATCCTAGCAACTCTGGTGGAGGGGCATATGGTGGTGCTCCCAACATGCCAAGCCAAACATCAATCCTGATGTCGTCTTCAGCCATCAAAGTGTCTTCAACTGAACGTGCCACTACTAAAGAAACTACAACTGATGATGGCACCGTTGCTATTGGTGGTAATGTAATAGTGGGGGTCGTGGTTGGTTGCACTAGGATAGTTGGTTGCACGACGATGGCCTGCCCAATATCCTACTGAGAGTATGCCTCCCTTGTGAGTGAGACCTCCTTTATACTCATCTCTATGGAGGAAGATAGCTCTATTACTTCCTCTTCTTCGATGATGGCACTGATAGTTGAGGCGTCTCCCCCATTGTTTGCACTCCTAAGTTTGCCAAATAGAACACAGTTGGGTAGACCGCATCCAATTAGCCTACCAGCTGGAGTCTTCCCCACTTGTCGGAGGGTACCTGGATGTAAGTGGCATCCAATAGTAGTCCAATGGCGTGTTGTGTCATATAGAACACCTTGTGCTTCAGGCACAAGAACTCTCAAATCATCTCGGACAGTACACTCGCCCAATTATAAACCCTCCCCATACTCAATCCTACCATGAGGGTAATCACCCATATTGCAATGTCTGATACTCTGTTGGCTCCCATGAGTCAACACTTGATCAAATTGAGCACGCATTTCCATTCAAGAGTGGCGAGGAAGCTTTTCCTGAGACCTCTATTACTCGCACTCCAAATATTGTCCTCCTAGTATGTGAGGTTTGAGTGACATACTCTCTCTACAATCAAATTGGATCACTAAGACTGAGGATCTTGTTTTTAGTGATGAGGACCTTGATTGGGTTGACTAGATGGATAGAGAGGCAAACGCAGTAGCCATCACAAAGGATAGAGCATGAGCAAACACTTTGGATGCTAGTGTGGGTGTCACTGAGACACAATTAGAGATCATGGATGCATCATCATCCAGGACATATCTTAGATGCCTACATAGGAGGGTTGAGTGATGGAGGCTCCTTTGAGCCATAGACTCCTAGATTTTGTTTCGATATTTGTTTGGAACTTTTGATGCCATGGATTTTCATATTTCAAGAGTATTGTATACATTTGACAACATTTATATATCTAACTATGTTACTACAATTCTTTCCTTCAGCTAAAATTTGCATTTATACTTTGTGATCGATGTATGTTTGTGTATTTGATCACAATAGTTTCTATTTGATGAGGTTATTGTTTCTTTAAGGTTTATTTATTAAAGGGTGCATGAAACAAGTTCTAAATCCTTAAGAATCTTTGAATTTCTTAGGTTTTGCAATTTGACAAGTCTTTGCCGAGTTTGGGCACCCATTCCAAGTCTGAGTCAAAAATCAACTTGCCAAGTCCAACACAAGTACGAGTCTTGTAACATTGCATTGGATACATCTTGTCAATGAATTTTGCAAAAAAGATGTGTTTCTAAAAAAGTTCAAACAATTTTTTTAGTTGTCGAGTTTTTCTGAGCTTTTGTTGAGTCGAATTTTTTGGATATGGTGAGTTTTTGCCGAATCTGAGTTTTCCAACAATGAATAAGAGGCACCAATCTCTCCAATATGATGCATCAAGCTCACTATGAGGTACCAACCTCTTGATAGATGGAGTATTTATTCTCCTTAATAATTTTCTTGCCAAAATCTGCTTTTAATCATCTTCTATAATTTTCTGCTCCTTAAATCTGCTTATGCTTGTATAATGTCTTTTATTTCCACAGACTTTTTCTCCATAGTCCACATACTTTATTTATATCTTCATGAAGGAGGCAAACTACTTGAATAGATGCAATGGTCGACAAAGTGAGATGACCATTATTTTAAACTATTTCAAAGTGACCTTTCACTTCAGATTTGGGCACTCCAATAAGGGATCAGCCTCTACAAATAAATTAATTTAAATTTCCTTTTTCTTATTTCCTTTTTGGGTGTCATTATGAGGGGGTCAGCCCTATACATAAATTAAATTTATTTCCAAACAATATGAGCGCCATTGTAGAGGGGGGCTGGCCTAAAGTGAAGAATGATTTAATTTAATTTTTAAACATCACGAAGAGGGCTCTGAAATTAGACTTCAAATTTACTTTATGGAAGCCTTGCGGAGATTAACACTACCCTTGGAATGAGGCGAATTACATTGTGATAACCATGATAATAAACTTGAATTCCCCATAAATCTTTGACATCAATGACAATAATTCTAACAATCTCACCCTTTGTCATCAATGAATGTACTAAGAAGATGATACTCCCCCGATCTCTATTGCTCCTCCTTACTCTACTTATCCCCCTTTGACATCAATGGCAAAGGAATCCTCGTAGTTGTAGGATAGGGTAGTAAAGAGCTCGCTCTGAATATCATCCCCCTAAATAATGTATTTCATCAATGATTCGATGAGGATATCACTCCCAACTTCTATGTTAGGTACTCAAAAGTCTCTTTTGAAAGAGGCTTTGTAAAGATGAAAGCAATTTGTTCCTATGTAGCAATATATTCTAACTTCACTTGTTGATCTACCACCTGCTCCCTTAAGAAATGATACTTAATTGGAATGTGTTTGGTTCGGGAGTGCATCATAGAATTCTCAAATATGTTGATTGCACTTGTATTATCACAACATATGGATAAAGCATGATCATAATCTACCTTGATATCACTCAATGTTTGCTTCATCCAAAGAACTTGAGTGTGACAAGATGGTGCTGCAATATAATCCGCCTCTTCTATAGATAAGGAAATCGAAGCCTATTTCTTACTTAACCATGAAACAAGACAATTGCCTAGAAAGAATGCACTCCACTTGTACTCTTTATGTCATCCACACTACCAACCTAATCCACATCGGTGTATGCTGCTAAGTTAATGTCTTCACCTCTTTGATACCACAACCCAAACTCCAAAGTGCCTTTTAAATATTTAGGGATCCTTTTGACCGCTTACACATTCGTTTCTTTTGGTGAGATTGAAATCTTGCCACCATACTAACTTCCTACATAATGTCAGGCCTTGAAGTTGTTACATATAATAAACTCCCAATCATTGATCTATAAAGTGTTTGATTAGCCTCAGTAGATTCATCATCTTTTCTTAGCTTGCACCCTATGACCATGGGTGTAACAAATTTGCTATCTTCCATTCTGAATTTCTTCAACATCTCCTTAATATGCTTAGCTTGTGAAATAAATATTTCTTTATCTAATCAAGATATTTGCAATTCAAGGAAGGACAATTCACCTAGTGTAGACATTTCAAATTCCTTTTGCATATTCATGGCAAAGTCTTGGCACATCTTATCATTGCTACCCCTAAAAATAATATCATCAACATAAACTACAACAATCAACTAATAATCACCTTATGTTTTTGTGTATAGATTGTTGTCAACAATACATCTTTTGAAGCTTTGTTGTTGTAGATACTTATCCAATCGTGAGTACCAAGCCCTAGGAGCTTGTTTCGGTCCAAATAGTGCTTTTTTAACTTGCATACATGATCCTCATTCTCAAATAAGATGAATCCTTCAAGCCATTCAATATATACTTCTTCTTCTAGGTTTCCATCCAAAGATGTTGATTTTATATCCATCTAGTAGACTTTGAAATTCTTATAACTAGCAAATGCTAAGAACATCCTTATAGCCTCAAGACAAGCAACAGGAGCAAATGTTTCCTCGAAATCTATACCTTCAACTTGAGCATATCCCTTGCATACTAATCATGCTTTGTTCCTAGCAACTTCACCATCCTCATTTAGTTTGTTTCTAAATACCCATTTAGTGCCAATTGCATTTTTATCCTTAGGTCTTGGGAAAAGTTCCCAAGTTTCATTCTTTTCAATTTGATTCAATTCATCTTCCATAGCACTCACCCAATATTTGTCTTCACTTGCTTCCATAAACGTTTTCGATTCGATTTCAGAAAGCAAGGACAAATTTGCATTTTCTAATGTAATGACCAATCTTCTCCTTGTTTGAATTTTTGTATGTTTGTCCCCAATAATTAAGTCTTCGGGATGATTCTTTTGAACAAATCTAAATGGTATCTTAGGTGCATTTGTTGGTGTCTTTGATTTTCTTTGATTACCTTCCTCATGTTCAATTTCTTCCTCCACTTCTTCTTTGCAACTTCCTTTTTTGTGATAATCAAGTTCTTGAGCCATTTCTCTTGGATACATGTCATCATCTACTTGAGAATTTGCACTGTCAATAATTTTGTGCAACCTCTTATTGTGACATTTCTAAGCTTTGCTTCATGAAGAGTATCCAAGGAAAATGCCTTCATCTTCCCTAGAGTTGAATTTTCCCAAGTCTTCCTCATCTCTTCTTATATAACATTCACTCCTAAATACTTCGAATAATTTATTATAGTGGGCCTACCCTTCCATAGTTCATATGGTGTTTCTGAATTGTTTACTCTTATTTGTCCTCAGTTTAGACTGTAGACTGTCGTGTGAACTACTTCTCTCCAAAACGAGTCTAATCGCTTGGATTCATTTAACATGGTCCTTGCCATTTCTTGGACCGTTTGGTTTTTCCTTTCTACTACTCCATTTTGTTGTGGAGTCCTTGCGACAAAAAGATGTCTCCTCATACCATGTCGCTCACATAATTCTTCAAATTCGTTTGACGTGAACTCTCCTCATCTATTTGATCTCAAACATTTGATTTTTAGACCGGTTTCATTCTCAACTAAGACTTTGAATGCCTTATACTTTTCAAAAGCTTCAGATTTTTCTTTCAAAAACATAACCAAGTCATTTTGGAATAATCATCAATTAATAACATGAAGTAACTCTCACCTTGCATACTCTTTGTTCCGGTTGGCCCACAAAGGTCTGTATGGATGTGATGTCCCCGTCCCTTTTGAAGCACTAAATGCAAATTGTGAATTAATTAATTAAATATCCAATTAGTCTTCTTACTTATTTACAAATATATGACTTTTGGAATATTTAATTAATTAATGTTTTGGGACTTTATAAAAAGTTATTAATAAATATTTGCTTCATTTTATAAAGTCTTGTTTAAAAGAAATCCGTTATTTCAACGGAAGGTGGTGAAGTTTATTTTGGTGATTGGGGGCATTTCTCTATTCATGTCTGAGAATCGAATGTTTGATTGTTTCTGGATTCTGAGAGCAGAAACTCTCAGTAATCTTCACCATGTTTGGATGTAGCCCCAAAATGGTTTTATCTGGCACTAATGGTGACAGAAAACTTCAGGGGAGCTCAAGTCGGATTTAAATCTTATCCTCATTTCTTAGCTCAGCAGCACCCCAGTTCTCCAACAAAGGCGACGGAATTACAGTGGCAATGTACAAAAGTATTAGCGGACCTCCTTTTGACAATTAAGGGCCAAAATGAAACGAGCTTGAAGTTATATGCGGACGGCATCAACCTGGTCGTATTTTGCTCAATCGAATGTCATTTCCGTGGGCTCTATTGAAATGGCGAATGAGAAAAGATCTTAATCTCCTCATCACTGGACGCACCCCTCTCTTCCGGCAGCAGGATAAGCATCTTCCAATCATTCTCTAAGACCCGATATCGGGCATATCAGCAGCGCTGTTTATCACGGGTATGCTTACTTGTTTGTATTCTATCTAAATATGCTAGACATTTAGGAAGCTGAAGGTGTCAATACAATCTGAGTTTGCACGCTAGCATAGTGCCTGTAACTATTTGATATAATTTGTTCAAGCTGAGTCAATCATTTCCTATGTGCGTCTGGAAGTTCTGTGTGTCGGGTCTGTAGCAGATCAATTTCTTGTCTCATGCATATCAAGGACTTGTTTGAAACATTGACTTAATTCTGAACGGCATGTTATGCACTTTGAATCTGATCGTCAATAAGAATTTTGTGTCTCCACAATTAGTTGGCAGTATGAGGTATTGTATACCTGTGACATCTCATCGTTCATCTATTGTCATCAGAAATTCTAAATGATATGTGGGAATTAATTGAGTTATTTGGTGCAACAATTTAGTTCATTAATTTTCTAGTGCAATCTTCCAACAGCAAGCTATTTATATTATAGCAAATTCAGTTGATTTATATATGTTCTGGGAAGAGAACATCACAATGGATGAGTTTCAAAGGTTTAGATGTAGAATTTTCCTTTGTCTTGAAGCTCACCCTCGTTTTCTTCCCATATTGACATTGCTTGCAAATGGTATTTGAAGGCTTCGAAATCTTTGGCATGTCTCTCATTGCCTATTGCTTGCTAATTTTGACAAGATTATCAAAGTTTGTGCCCCATCCTTCTATGCCATAGCCAACTCATAGCTTCTTGCCCCATATAACACTTTTGACTTTTGATTTCACTAAGAATGTAGAGGTTATTGGCTGATCTACTTGCATCTGCAATTAATTTCCCTTCTTGATTTCACATCCTTCGGCATGAAATGTGAGAGTGTGTCCTTGGTCACACATTTGATTCACACTTAGGAGATTATGCTTCAATCCTCAACATATAGAACATTCTCGTTTTTTTTGTTTTTCCATTATCCAAGCTGAGAGTACCTTTTATAGCTATCTTTCCTATAGCATTGTACCCAAATTTCACTATTCCTCCATTCACTTCTTTCAAAATGAGAAATTTACTTTTGTCTCCGATCATGTGGCTTGAGCAACCAGTGTCAATGTACCATTGATCTTTCTCATATTGCACGTGTAAGGGGATTTGAACAAGCATGGACCTCTCCTTTTCTTTCCATATTTTGGTGTTTTCTTCCTTGTGTTTTGTCATATTTTCCTTCTTCTATATGGGAGAATCTACAAGACCACTTCTACAAAATCATGTTGTGTGCCCAAAATTATT